>DWAO01002369.1:0-16166 GCA_018230605.1 Heliconius congener | reverse complement strand
AACCGGCGTGAAGTAGTGGCTTTATGCCACTGCGTTTCGCATCAGGTAATGCGGGCTCCTCTGGTGTTGCACGGGGTCGTGGGTGGCGGTAATAACTTACCATCAGGTGACCCGAACGCTGGTTTGCCGTGTCTTTACCATAAAAAAAAAGGGTTTAGTGGGGATTGATGGTAGTAGTAGCTGTCAGGGAAAATTATTAATAGACCTTCCCCGGCATCGATTGAGCCTGGTATCATACCCAGTTCTCATACTACTTACCCAGCAAAATTCCCTATTGTATAGGCACTTATAACCGCGGATAATGGCAATCGAAGAGGAACACCGTAAGGCTTTATATAATATATATAACCGGGTAGGCAGAGATAATCTATTGTTAAAATACTCTACTTTCTGACTAATTTTCGAGACAGTGAACTTAAAAGTGAAGGAGCTCAATGCCGTGTTTTGTCTTGTTACAAGAGCAAGCAAATAAAAATTATTCATTTCCACGATTGTTAGTAAAATCAAAAACCGTCGTTTTTGCAGATATACTTAAAAAGTGTACTGTAAATAAACAACAACTATTCTAAAGAGACACATACGAGTATAAGTATTTTAAGTACCATATAAGTATTTAAGAAAGTGAGAAAATTTTGTATACAAGTCTTAACTTAACAAAGAAAATTATTTCAATTTGTGATCATAACTTTTTACTAACTAGCGCTCAAAATAAATATGTTTTAATACAGCGTCTACAGTAAACGCGACAGTTGTAAGTTCGATTTTCATTTGAAGGATACAATTGTTTTTATTTCGCTCTGGCAACAACGTAAACCGCGACGTTGAGATCCGTCACTGAGCTCGCAATGTATACTGGGTGGAAAAGTGGGGAACGGAGGGTCTAAGATTTAAGTTCCACACAAAATAACTTCAACATCAATTTCAACTTTCAACTATTTATTTTCAATTCTAGATAAGGTATTTTAGGTATAAATAATGATCATTGAGAACTATTTATGTCATACCTAATATCGATTCGCAAAACGGCTATTTCGGAACTCGAGCGATACGAGAACTGCGGATGTCCATTTCCGATGGTATGTTTGTTTGTGATGTTTCAGTGTTAACACCAAGCTTTTCATTTCTGGTCATATCAGAACAAAAATTTTTTTGTAGAGGACAATCGCCGCTGCGACATAAGCTAAGCATATGTGATTGTAAGCGCGACAGGATGTGAGTTGAGATTAATGATACTTTTTATTTCCATTAAATATATAAACAACTTACATGGAAACATTGGTTAACAAAATAAAAATAATTGCCGATCGTACATTATTCAAATACAGTAACACATTTTTTTATTACTTACTCGTTTGATGCATTTGTTTTTTTTCTAGTGTGGGTAGTTTTTAATTATATGTTCGGATAGTTGTGTTTTAAATGCATCAAAAGAGCTTACATTCCTTAAAGTAGACGGCAAATTATTGTATAGTCGTGCCACCACATAGGTAAGCATTTGAGTTCAATTCTCACTCGAAAAAGATTTTTTTCATATTTTCTTTTTGCGAGATACTTCGTCGAACTAAATTAATTTAAATCAGCTTCACGCTGTATCCCGCATATGGCAGGGTAGGAAGAGGACATCTAGTGTTAAGACACTCCGTTCCACTCTTTAATTCTCTTGCCTGCAGAAGTGTTATTCCACACTTAGGAAGGAAAAACACTTATTTACAAAACGTATAAAAATTTGAACGTAGCGGGACTCGAACCCGCGCCTCCTACAACCTGGAAAACGACCTGGTTCAAATTTTTATACGTTTTCTAAATAAGTAACATTGATTATATAATAATAATAAAGAACATAGAAACCCTATTTTATATTTCTCTTACCACTCTTTTATTAGGTACAGCTGTAACTAAGTAACTATGTTATACAATCTAATTTCATTTAAAAGCACTTCTAATTGTTGTATCGCCATGAAACTTGGTAATTATATGAAGATTAGCTGATAATACAATATCATGGTACCATCGAGCTGGTCTGATGAGGAAATTGGAAGGTGATTAAAGAAACCTTAGACTGCCTACTAGTAAACATATCAAATTTGTGCTCATTCCATTTGTCCTATTAAATTTGGCGTTGAGTTTCGCTAATATGCAAACAAAAAAGTATAACAGAGTGTCTCCTTACCATTTTACATTGGAATAAATGTGATATTGAAAAAAGATTATATTTATGAATGAAGGAATCTATGTTTGTATCTACTTAAGATTTTTAGATTAAACCTTTAAGAACCCACGCCCTGTGAACTAAAGCTCCAAATTATTTGTATATAAGACTTTGATCCTCTCTCATTAAATTTTAAAATATATGAAGAGATTTGTTGGTGTTCATTTGCGCTGAACATAATCTGACCCGAAAACGTTTTATCTTCTAAATTGGACGCAATTTCGCACGTTTTGAAATTCAATTATTTATGATGCTTAAATCATTGGGATACCAAAATTCTATAAATTGTAACTTCACTATAGATTTGTATCCCGCAAATAGCAGGACAGGCAGGTTCAGTGTTAAGACAGTCCGTTCTCCGCCTCCCGTATAATTTTTGAGACATCGTGTAGTGATTGGTGAAATTAAGCACCGCGATTTATGTACCGCGAAAGGATAAGAGAAAATTATTTAAATATAATAAACATTCCCACAAGTGGGATAAAACCGGCAACCATCGAGTTTATAGTTAGGCGCACTCCTACTGCGCCACCATAACCTCAAGGAAATCGATATTTAAATTGTATATATGAATTTTAGTGTACGGTTTTAATGATATTTAATTGTAGGTATACGGGGGGTATACGGGGTACGTATAAGGGACTCGAACCTATGCCTGTTGTTTACTCTCCCAAAAATTGTAGTCAATAAAGCCATTCTTACTTATCTAGCTCTATCTATTTTTTATTTTTTTTTTTGCCTCACTCTCCAGAGAACATGTACCATATTGTATAAATCATCGTCTAGAACAAAAAACATAAAAGCACTCAAATATATTTGCTAAGATATATAAATTTTAAAAAGAAAACAACAGTAGGTGCTCACTTTTCATTTTGTTTATACAAAATATTCAAATAACAACTTTTTCAAGAATGTGTTCTTTCAACGAATAAAAATGTTTGTTTTTTGTATGGAGTGTTAGACAATAATATACATACAGAAGAATTTTTTATATATATTCAACGTCCATTGTATTGCAAAGTGAGGATGAGAGTCAAATGAACATTAAGGCTGGCCTCCACTGTCTGAGACATTTTCGCCAAATTCTTAAGTCATTGCGCATAGGAACTAAAAATATTATATAATTAATGACTCCGAGTGGAAATCGAACCCACAACTGTCGCGTTTACTGTCGCACGCTAGTGCATCTGCACTACAATGGATTCAAATATTGTATAATGTATTAACTTTTCAATTTCCTATTTTTTTGTTTTTAAAAGAGCAAGCGAGCTACGAGCGTATATCGAACTTACAACCATCAACCACGCTTCCAATCTGACGAATTCTGTAGTGACTAACATTACCATCGATTCTAACCTGAAGTGTGATCTGTTTTCATTTCCTCTGGCAACAAGACAAAGGGCAGCGTTAAGTTCCCCCACTCAACACACAATATCTTGTTTGTAAATAATTGACGAAACATAGGCAGTGTCTTAACACTAGGTTCCATGTACCCCGCTACAATCGGAGTACAACACGAAGCTAATGCAACGAAAACGAAAGTGATATTAATTTGCATTTGCATATAAAGCGACGAGATGATTCAATTAGGTTTATGGACTGTATATGAATATATTTGTTCAAAAATTTTAAAAGTACTTTTCATAATAGCGTTGAGGGTAATGGTTTTAAGTGAATATGGTATTATACATCATATTCTAAAGTTACTTTTGTACTGTATACAAATTAAATAAATTAACACGCAGGTTTAGGTTCCCTCTGCCTACCCTGCGGTAGGCAGAGGGAACCTAGTGTTAAGACTCTCCGTTCCCCACTTTCATGCAGTTTTGCGTGATTTTGCAGTCACACTTTGTGCCCCTGAGCCACGGCTGGCCTATATTGTTTAGTATACTTTCTTACTTTCTTTACACTTAAAACAGCTATTAGTATCCAGAAGAGAAATAAAGTGTTAAAATTCAGAAACGCGTAAATCTTGAGCCTACTCCCTGGGGTTTGGAAAGAAGCCATTATTGGCCGTTTTTATTAACAAAACGGCCTGCCGTTTTACACAGAAATGTACGGATCATATCTATATGTAAATAACCTTACTGGTAATACGAAAACATGGTGAAAATCAAAGTAAATTCTCCTCCACTCAATACACAATTTATAGAGAATTCGGCGAAAAGTGGGGAGCGGAGTGTCTTAATACTAGGTTCCCTCTATCTACCCAGATGACTTGACTTGACCCAAAGAGAGACTTAACACTAAGTTTTTTTTGCCCACTCTACTCTGCGGGATAAAATGTGCTGCTAAGATCATTTATAAAGAGATCCCTTAAAAAGATTCAGAGAAATAGAAAAAAACACATTCGTAGAAGTCGTATGTAAATAGACAAAATGCGCTTACGATTTTGGTTTAAATAGGCTCCTCTTTTTGTATGGTGATTTACATTTAGAATATAAACAAGACGGGACTGTCGTGGCGTAGGGTTGCCAGAGTTAAGAAATCAAAATATTCATACTCAAAGTGAGAATTGAACCGAAACGCTTTACCGTTGCGTCACGACAGTCAATAATAATAAACATGTTATCAATAATGATAACACTGATAATACATTCTAATCTAAAACTATTATGTGATATAACATAAATAACCACTTATAAAGTCTCTCTCCACAAAAATAGGTGCTAATAAAGCGTTAAAGATTAAAAAAATAAGTTACCTCATTTAAAAAGTTGGCACAACACGACGCTACCGCCATAAATAAAACTTAAATTTTAACAACTTTAAAAGCAAACTATATGGTGCTTATAAGATCTTGGCAACCGGTTTTAATACATAATTTTATCTTTATTTTATACTTATTTTAAGTAGTGTTTGTATATTTATAAAAATAATTGATAATCGAAATAATGTCAAAACAAATAGTCTATATGATGCCAAGGGAGAACGGAAGTGCCTTAGTGGTAACGTAGTGTCTTAACATTAAGTCTTCAGAATCTATCTGCCTACAATTAATTCTATATGCGGAGCGTTAAGGTATTATTATAAAAAAGAAAAAATAAGGTTCTGAGAATTTTATATACCGTATTAAAGTTTCGAGTAAATCTGAAAGAACTTACAACAAAACGCCTGGAGGTGAAATTTAATTAACAAGAATATTTTATTTTTTGCGATTTGAAAATTATATTTACTTGTAAAACTCTCATTTTTATATACGTACATATGTATGTGTTCATACATGAGTGCCCATATATGTGTGACTAAAAATAATCACTGAATAGTGTGACATGAAATCCAAAAATAGTGACTATGTATCGAGAATATTTATCAATATGGTATATTACAAAACAAATGACGGAGTTGAGCTCCGTTCTTTAAAATGGAACTTCTTGGAAAATAAGCGTTAATGTATATCAAAATGAATTAACACTAATCTATTTTCCTACCCTTCCATTTGGCAAAAAACGGGTGAAGTGCGAGTCAGATTTTTAATTTAATTTCCTTAAGTTCTTACTTTATGCCAAAATTACATAATAGTAGGTCCACTGGAAGTAACCTATAAGCATTGATTACACGGTGAATTTCATGCAAATGTAGTAACACCGACGCGTAAACGATGGTATCTTTAGATTGCGTAAAATTAAAAATTTTAATATTTCTATGCTCCAAGGGGCCGTAGACCTGTATTTGTGATATTAATTTCAGCTTAAAACGTCTACGCTGTTTTGAGAAAAATAATCTTGCGATCGACAGAGACAGACAGACAGACACAGATAAACAAAGCAAGGTGATCCCAAGAAGGGTTCCACTTTTTTCTTTTCATGTTAGAGACCCTAACCGGCGTGCAGCATATAAAATATCTTCACACATTCACATACATGACCACAAAGTGTTCTACAATTTAATAAAAGGCCAGATCCCAACGCTTTGACGGGTCAAAGGTCACTCGGATGTGGCCGCTTCGAGCCACTAAATTAAGTTACCTGGTTTTTAAGCTTCACGCCGTAGACCGCACATAGCAGGGTAGGTAGAGGCATTCTGAGACTAGTACTGGACTCTTCCTTTTCACCACTTTCCGCTGAATTCTAGAGACATTAAGTATTGAGTGGCGGAACTCAACCCCGCCCTTTGTATTACCAGCCAAGAAATTAAAATATCAACGTTTACAGTCACAAGCTTATGCCCCTAAAATAACATGATAAAACATTTTTCCTCAGAAACTTTATAAACTATGACGGACCCTATGTTTTGAATTATACTTTTGATGAAGAAAAATATATTTCACTTTAATTGTGACACATTTATTTATTACTCTTAGTATGGATGAAAATTTTTTTCTCAAGCCACTCCGTTCTCTACTTACCGTGGAAATTCGAGACATTGCGTGTTAAGTGGCGGAACTCAATACCACATATTTGTTACCAAAGTGGTTCATTCACACAAAGAAATGTTAATACTTATTACCTTAACACCTTATATTTTGACAAATTAAAAAAACAACGTAGTGTGATATATTTCTACCTTTTTATCTCATTTTGAACGACAAAATAAATGTTTAGAAAAAACACAGCACAGATGATAAAGCAAACTTTTATTGTATCATCATTGGAAAACGCTTTTAAGTCGGACTTTCCGTAGGAGCTTACTGTATGCGGCCGGGAATCCGCTTACACCTTATATTTTTCAAAAGCTCTAAAGGAACTAACGGAAATTCATTGTAATATTTTTTTTTCAATACTTAAGATAAAAAAAATCCAGGCCTTCCCGGCCCAGGGACACCAGGGTGCGACTGTAACCGTGACAGGTTATTGATTCGATTCCCTCTCGAAGGAATCAAATGTTTAAGATTTTAATTACCTCGCTCTGATAACGGAGTGTATTTAAAGGGAACGGAACTTAACATTACCCCGGTTTCCCCTGCGTACCCTGCTATTTACTTTTAAATTAAGTTAAGTCCATTAAATAATCAGTTAAATTTAAGCCAGTTAAATCATTAACTATAAATTAGGGCGTGTTCAGTAAGACGTCACGGGGACGGGGACAGGCGGGACCCTCGTCCGGCCGGCCAACTAATAGCTTTTGAAGCGACATTCAAATTGTTGATGTAAAGCATGATTAATATATAAGCGAACCCTGATCAATGTTAGTGGTGTATTATTTCATTTTCTTGTTTTAAAGTGACAGATTCACGCTTTATCACGTATTTAGTTAGGATAGGCAGAGAGAATTTAGTATTTAGAATCTCTATTCTCCATTGTATGATCGATTTAGAGACTTTGCATGTTGAGATGCGGAAATTGAGAGTGTGAAATATTCCTCACAACGACAAAAATCTAAAAAGATTTCCCCCGAGTGGTAATTGAACCCACACCACCGTCGCGTTTACAATCAGACTTTGTACCACCACACCGCCACTGCCTTTAAAATTAAAATATATTAAATTAATTAATTTTATTTATAGTTACTCTAACCTGTTTATATAAACAAAACGTACATAGTATATCATTCTATTTCGAATTTCATTCGAGCTCTCAGTGAAAATTTTGTTTGCATCATCTGTATATACAGATACCTATTGATTACAGTTTAGTGTGTTCAAAGGCAAAAGTTTTCGAAATTAAAATTGTGAGCATTTATTATTTTATTTTGAAATTTAAAAAAAAATCTATTTACTACTATTCTTATTTATTTTTTTATTTTTATATCAATAGAGGCCATTGCGGTAGTGTCTATTATCTCTGCAAACTACAGCCACGTGTACGCACGCCTCAAATGTGCCATGATGATGAAGCCTATTTCCTTTAATTATCTATAAGAACGGTAATCAAATTTAACTCTATTTATTTATACATCATAAACGTGAAGGTGTTTTTGGATAGATGCTTGTACCGCTTTCACACAAAAACAACTGAATAAATACTACTGAATAAATAGATCAAACTTTACAGTAGCAAAGTTATAATACAAATTATCAAATATAAAATTAAGTGAGGCCAGTGGTTCAGGCGCACAAAATGTGGTTGTGGATTCGATCCCCATTCGAGGAAGTAAAATATTTATATTTACATTTCTTCGCTCTGGTGTCGAACCGAAGCGCGGCGTTGAGTTCCGCCACTCAGCACACATTTCCTCCAGCATACGACAGAAAGTGGAGAACGGAGTTTCCTAACACTAGATTCACTCCGCACATTCTGCTGTGTGCGCCATACAAATGAAAGCTCATTTAATTTGATATTTTATAACATCAATTATCAAGTAAATGTACTTTTCTGATGGTGCTCCATGCTGGTGCTGGTTACAGCAGATAGTGGGAATCTCGTAAACAGCACGACTTTGAATTTGATCCCATATTATTTTGTAGACGAAACGCGAATTTCAGTTCCGTCACGCAAAACGCAATTGCCCCGAAAGTTTCACAGACATTTAGAAAAAGGGAAGCTTTCAAAAGTTCCTTCTGCCTACTTTTTTTTTTCTTAATTTGATTATTCGTATAAAACAAAGAACGGCGTTGAGTTCCACCAGACAACACGTAACGTTAAAAGTTATCAAAATATTATATTAGCACTTTCGTTTATATCAAAGTTTAACCGATATCAGCGGAGTTATGAAAACGTTAACGAAGTTCGTTAAATAGTTTTTAATGAATCTATTCAGTGAGATTTATTTTGATCGCTTATCTTAATCAATTTCATATTTGCGTACTATATTTTTGTATTATATAGGTTAAATTTTGTTTTAGTTTCACGCTGTATCCCGCACATAGCAGGTTAAGCTGACAGAATGTCGTGACCTCGTGCAAAGTCACTGCTCTTATTCCACAGAATTCTCGAGCCATTGCGTGTTGAGTGGCGGAACTCAACGCCGTGCTTTGATTCATTGCCAGAGCGTATTACATATATGATTATATAAATCTAGTATTTGTGTTAAATAATTACAGTTAATTTATTTTCATTTCCTTGCTCATGCAGTAAGCAAACGGCGTTGAGTTCCGCAACTCAAAACACAATGTCTCGAGCATTGCGCAAAAATTGAAGAACAGAGTGCCCTAACTCTATGTCAATATATTTTGTAAGCAATAATCACGGGTTTAAATCAAATGTATAATTGATATAGTTGATTCACAATTAAACATTTCATATTTTCATTTCTTCGCTCTGGTGTCGAGGTAAAGCACGGCGTTGAGTTCCGCCACTCAACCCGCAATGCCTCCACAATTCTGATGAAAAAATAGAGAACAGAGTGTAATAACACTAGGTTTCCTCTGCGTACCCTACTGTATGCGGGATACCACAAAAAGAATAATTACATCTACACATAGCAAAAAATTTAATTCTATATATTATAGAAACTAATATAAGACATTATAAATCTATTATTAGTAACCCACAAACAGTACAATAAAACTGTCGTTACTGAGATATGAATGCAAATAGATACAGAAAAAAACACATTTAAACAAAACATAAAACATTTCCTACCAAAATATTTACAAAAGTAACGTAATATCGACAAAAGTTAAACATTTTATTACGGAATGACGATCGTACATTTGATATTGACCATACGATCGTTTAAGATAATATGTTGAATCTTGTGTTTAGCTTGTGAACTTTATTGCGTAAATTGATTCATTGAGCCAAGATAGTGTATGACGTTGTGGGTTCGATTACCACTTGGTGGAATTATTTATTAATAAGACCACGCACTGGTTTGTAAAAGTACGGGGTTGGATTCCGCTACTCATTACGCAATATCTCGAATTCTGGTAAAGAATGAAGAGACAACGCTAGGTATTATTTGCTTTTTCAAGTATTTCTAGAGCATTTCTAAACAATTTTTTTTTCCCCAACTGAACTAAGAACCTAGTGTTAAGACACTCCGTTCCCATTAAGATACTTCCGTTTCCAACTTTCTGCTGAATTCTAAAGGCATTACGTGTTGATTGACAAAACTAAACACCGCTACCACAGTAAGGAAATGAAAAAATATATTTATGTATGTATGTACGAGGAAATTTTCAGTAGGAACCCACGACCATTTGTGTTTACAGTCACACGCTTCCTGCGCCACTAGGTACTGGCCTCAATAATAAGATATTATTTTCTATATAAGCTTAATTAACTTTCTTTCTACACACATTTATTTATTACTTAACCATAAGCTTTCATTTAAAACTCATAATATCCTAATACTGTACACCATTTAAAGTTAAATTAACCAAAGCATTTAAAAAAATATGAACTTAAATTTTTAAAACTTATTTAACGATCCATTCTTAATTCTGCTAGATAACATGCGGTTTCAAAAAATTGTGATAACGAGATTGTCTTAACACTAAGCTGTTTTTTTTTTCAGTTACACGTAGTATCCCGCATTTAACAGGATAGGTATTAAGACGCTTTGTTTTCTACTTTCTGCTTAATTTTTAAAACATGGCGTATTGAGTAGCGGAACTGAACACCACGAGTATAACTTAGCATCGTGACGTGCAATTTAGTCATCGTTTAGTTTAGTTATTATTTCATCATTCATCAATCATTGAGTTAAAGCAAAATGGTATCGACTTCTGTATTTATCGCATGACGCCCTAATAGAGCAATTAGGTTGCGTTGGTTAATCTCTTATTTGTAAATACAAATTATATTTGCAACTAGCGACTGGCATGCGGCTTCGCCCGATCGATCTATACGAATATTTACTTAAGTGTATTTAGTAAAAAGTTACGTCGTGAAGTGGTGGCGCAGGGGCACAAAATGTGGTTAAACGCGATTGATTCTGGTTTTGATCCCCACTAGAGAAAATATAATAATAATATGAATTTATATTTTCATTTCTTTGCTCTAGTGTCGAGGGAAAGTGCAGCGTTGAGTTCCGCTACTTAACACGTAATGCCTCCAAAATTCGGCGTAAAGTGGAGAACTAAGTGATTTAACTCTAGACTCCCTCTGCCTATCCTGCTTTGAACGGGATACAGTGTGAAGCTGTCTTAAGTTTTTATTGATTGATTAATACAATTTAATTTAGATGTTTTGGGATTCTACTTGTTTATGCTCGTAAAAATATCATATAAGAAAAATGTTTGGTTATTTCATATGTACCTGTGAGATGCAGTGTAAGGCTATAAAAATCCCCACAGATAGCATAATTGTCGTAAAACTGGGTTTCAAGGTTAGAAACCCAGTTTTAAGACAATCCGTGGCCAGTAAGGCACTTTCGTTTCTTTACCACGTTATAGCGAACTCTGGAGAAATTGTTTTTTGAGTGACGGAACTCAACGCTGCGCAGAGCAAGAAAGCCTAATGGTACACCTTCCTTCTTTCTTAAAGAGAAGAATGAAGGAAGACCCTTAAAATTAGATTATCTCTATCTACCCTGTTACATATATGAAAAAAAAGCATATTGTAAAAAAACACAAGCGTCTGATTGTAAGTGGGACGGTTGTGGGTTCGATTCCCAATCGTGAGAAAGGGTAATAGGACAAGGCTTTGAAATTCGTTACTCAACACGCAATCTCTCCTTAAATGGGGAACAGAATGCTCAATAATAGTTTTTCTCTGCTTGCCTGCGGGATACAGCGTGAACCTACAAAACTTTCACTATACAATTTTCAGCCAAAAACCCAGCACGATCAAACATAACACCGCTTAGCTATGATATTTGTAGTGACAAACGAACAGCGACCAGCGTCCAACGGTGACCCTAATAACCTCTAATTAGTTAAATCAGGATAGCTTCGCGTGGGTGTCTGGTATGGTCATAATCTGGATTTCCTTCGCTATAATTTATTAGAATGATAGTGGTCCACTGTGGCTGAGTTGGACAGGGTCTTATTATGCAACTGGCGATCCAGAAGTGGCTTCGCCCGCTTGTGTTTATTGTTATATTATAGCGAAATTAATAAATAATAGAATCAGTTCAAATCAGTTTAGTAGTTTGTGTGTGAAAGTGGAACAAAAATATATTCCCACAAACCCTCACATTCATAATATTAATAAGATCACATGATGGCTGTGGGTTTGATTTCCACTTGGTGAAATGGTTATATCAAGAACAAAATATATGAATAACTCCTTACCACGGTCATAGAAAAGTCACCGTTGGTTTTACCACCCAATAAGCTAGAAGCTTAATTTCGTATTATAGTTTACATTAATTTTGTAGTGAATGTTCTATAACAACAAATATATCGTGGTCGTCCACTTCTCGAGATTTTTTGTAGCTACGGACGGTGTATTCCGCACATAACAGGCTAGGCAGTAAGTCTGGGAACTAGTGTTAAGATACTCCGTTGCCATTAATACACTACCGTTCCTCATTCTGTGCGGGATACAGAGTACAGCTTAAAATAAACGGGATCAATCGAATAAACCAAATGTATTTGGACTAGAAAATAGTTTTCCTGGTTTAAGACCAAATGACGCCTTTGAGGATCGTAAAAAGTGAAGTACTCACTATCCTCTCAGTCCTTACGGATTACGCCATAAAATAACCGATCTGTACCTCTTTATGTATTTTAGTAGAAAGAAAATTTCTTACATATATAATAAGTTCGATTTATTATTGCATTTGACGTATATGAGTTCTTTTATCGGCACTCAGGAGAATTAATTATTTACATTTCCTCGTTCTATTAACAATACAAAGCGCGGTGTTAAATTACGTCACTTAACACTTTATATCTCGGAAACTTAGAGGGTTAGCGCATGCACCTGTTTTTCCAAAGCATGTGTTTTTTTTTAATATTTTTTGTTATAGATATATGATATGATAGGCAAAGCAGTATTGAGTTCCACTACACAATACATAATAACTCGAAAACAGGAATGTCTTAACACTGTTCTTTTCAACAAAATTCTACTGTAACTATATAAATTTTAATGTTTTCCACATTAAGTTTGCTCTTAAAATAAATATTTATTTCATTTATACTATGGCAGTAAGTTATATCAGCGACGGCTTTATTTCCCGAGGGTCGGGTCTAAACGTCCGGCGGGGCGTCCGCATTTTTTACTGTTATAACTAAAAATATGTTTAATTAGAATATTTTTAATGTAAATACTATATAAAGATAAATATTTATTATTTTTTTACTCAAAATAAACAGTGTTTTGTACTGATTATTAAAGATGTATCAGTTAGGCTTTTAAACAGGATGAAGGAGGGAAGGCTTTTAGTTTTAAATAACAAATATTCAAAATGTTTTAATATCATTTTTATAAGTCGAATAAAAATCATATTAAAACATTATTTTTTTTACTTTTTTTGAAGACCAAATAAAATAAACCTTTCAGCTTTATATCATTACATATCATTGGGTACACATAAAAGGCTGAAATTATCGGTTTTATTTTTCAATATGTATTTAATATGTTAACTAACGTCGTGTACCATTCGCGGCTTCGCTCGCTTAAATTAAAATAATATTTTAAGCATTAAGCATGTTCTAATCAGTAAGATCGACTGGTTGTGTCTTAACACTAGGTTCCCTCTGCCTACCCTGCTGTGTGCGGGATACAGCGTGAAGCTGAAACGAAAATGTTGGAGAGTTTGTTTAGTTCAACGATCTTATCTCAGAAATTACTTATTCGAATACATTTTGGATGTTAGATAGTCATTAGTTGGAGAAGGTTATTTGTCAGCATTTTATCACGTTAATCATTCCGATTGGTTGCTTTGAGGTCAATCATGGCGCAATGGCACAAGCGTACCATTGCCAACTAAACACGTGAGTCATTGTTTGGATTCGATTCCCATTCGAGGAAATTAAATAACATTTTCAAATATTAAATCAACCAATCGGATCCATTAACGTTCCAGTCTTCAGAATTCAGCGGAAAGTGTCGTGTCTATGTGCGGGATACAGCGTTAAGTAAAAAAATCTGTCTAAAAAAAGCTATACCAGTTAGAGAGGGTAAAAGTAGAAGAACAGGTAAAAAAAGTAAAATAAAGCTTCAAAAGTTATCAAAATTGCCACTATGATAGAGTTTGAAAATAAGTTTTCATACTGCGAGTTAAAATTAATAAATTATTATTTAGTTAACTAAAATAACAGCTGGTCCCTCTTATTTATGTTTGGGTAGCGAGTGTAACTCACAATTCTGTTAGCAAATAAGAAAATTAAACCAAATGATTTAATTTTCTTTTTTGTTAACAGCATGTTCTAATATGAGCATGAGGCCAGTCGTGGCGCAGGGGCACAAAGTGTGACTGTAAAATCGACTGGTTGTGGGTTCTATCCTACTCGAGGAAATGAAATATTTATTTATATTTATATTTTCATTTCTGCGCTCTGGTGTCTAGGGAAAGCGCGGCGTTGAGTTCCGCTACTTAACACGTAATGCCTCCAGAACTCGGCGGAAAGTGGGTAGCGGAGTGTCTTAATACTAGGTTCCCTCTATCCTGCTGTGTGCGGGATACAGCGTGAAGCTGTCCCTCTTATTTATGGTATAAATCATATTTTTTTAAGGGATTTGTATAATTTTCTTATTTCAGCTTCACACTGTATACCGCATGAGCAGGATAAGTGAGGGAGCCTAGTGTTAAGACACTCCGCGTTCCACTTTTCACCGACATTTAGAGGCATTCTAGAGGCGTGATGAGTGGCGAACCTTAACACCGCGCTTTGCCTTAACATCAGAGCGAAGAAATGAAAACACTCGAGTGGGAATAATGTTTGTGTATAATTTATGAAGGATTATCGTCGTAGAAATCAGCTTAGATCTAAAATTGCGGGTGGATGTTTCACCAGGGAGGAGGAACAGGAAATGCAAACAGCATTTCCTCGCTCTAAGTGTAGAAAAAACTCTTCGTTGAGTTTCACCGTTCAACACGCAACATCTCGAAAGTCGGGCGGTACGTAGGGGGCGGAGTGTCTTAACACTGGGTTACCTCTGCCTACCGTACTGTGGCAAAAACATCTTAAAGCTATATTCTTTCGAATTGAAATCTATATTATATTGTGTTACTAATCAGACACTATTCAAGGCAGCTATGACTTTTTAGTAATGTCGATATGAATGAGCTCTATCTACTCTGACATTCTACCTACGACATCGCTCACGTGATAGAGAGAGTTTATGACACAAGACAAACTCAATAAGTACAGTAACATAGCAAGTATGTATGTAGGTAGATGTAATACAGTCTACAATTTTTTCAATGAATGGACTCGCAAAAAGAAATAATCCGAAAAAAATCATTAGTTCCTGAGATTATCGTGTTAAAACAAACAGACTCTACAATTTTATACCTAATATCAGTATAGATACTTATCAAACGTAACACTAAGGAAAATTCCGAGACGTCATCAAAACACGCGGTTTATTTGCGAAATAAATTCCGTCATAACAACATAGCACAACGAGAAGACGATTTATAGCTAGCATTAAAACTTGAATCTTAAGCTTCCACAGTGGTTGAATCGTAAATTTCGACATCCAATATCGGCGTCGCGTTAATGTTACTGTGTATAAAGAAATTGTTGTTTTGATAGAAAAGTAACTTTTTTTTTATGATTATTTTTTATTTCAAAACTGTATATAGACGTAAACAGAGGAAAACTAGTGTTGAGGCACTCCAATCCTTAGGTACCACTAAATTTACGAAATATATCAGAGCAGCTGAATTTAAGAATCGAACACATAACCGTTGCAATTTCAGTTTTTTTCGTTGTTTCAGTTTAGTTTAGTGTCAGTACCAAAGTCATCATAATAGAAATGATTTCAATTATGATTACTTCCATTTTCTTTTTATATTGTATTTTTATTAATGTTTAAAACACAAGAATAAACCCACCATGCATATTTCATATATGGTGGACAGACTGGGCGTCGCAGGAATCAGTCAGGAGTTGGATTTCGGGCCCAACATTGAACTTGTCTTAGCGATGACATAAGAAATGAAAATTGATTATAAGTGCTTATTTAGAAAACGTATAAAAATTTGAACGTAGCTGGACTCGAACCCGCGCCTC
>DWAO01002368.1:0-16167 GCA_018230605.1 Heliconius congener | reverse complement strand
ATATATATATATATATATATATATATATATATATATATATATATATGTGTGAAATTATAGGTTCTTAAATTATTATTCTAATACGTGATAATTTTACTACATTTTCAACACGGTTTAATTAGGTCATACTGTGACTAACTAACTTTGTAATAAAATCTAAGAATCGGAATTAGACGTACTATTTATGGCATCATCATGAAACTTGATAATTAATTATATGTAGATTAGATGTTAATACAATATTTTGGTACCATCGATCTGTTCTGAAGATGAAATTGAAAGATAGAACCTTGGGCTGTCTATTAAACATATCGATTCTGTGCTCATTATATTTATCTTATATATACATTTATTATATAGGCAAATCTGCACAATACCGAGAATGCGAGAAGAAATTTTTTCAGTAGTCCTAGTAGATATATGTGATAGAAGGATAGGCACAGAAAACATAGTGTTAAGTTAAACTTCTTTCTTCACTCACCACGTAGAATGGTGGAACCCAACACCCCGTTTTGTCTTCTTACTAAAGAGGGAAAATAAAATTAGTTATTCCTCCAAGTGAGTTGAGTGCGAGAGCAAAGCTGGGCAAACCTCCGTTCCCATTAAGACATTCCGCTACCTACTTGCCGCCATATACTAGAGTCACTGCGTGTTAAATGGCGGGACTCAACCCTACGTTTTGCCAGAGCGAGGAAATGAGAATATTAAACAATATCCTCGAATGACAACGAACCCATAACCTGTCGCATTTACAGTCACCCGCTTGTCCCCTAGTGCTACGACTGGCCTGATATATATGCTTTTATATTACAAATAAGCATCGCATAAAAACAAATAAAAACAATTATAATTTCAAAACAATATTAATCAAAACTTATTTCCATTTTCCAACGAAAATACGTTTAAATACTGAAATTAAGCGAACAATAGATTTAATACATCTCATTTTATTACTTTAAAAGGGGTCTATTTCAGACATGATAATATAACTTTTAGGATCTTGTGATGGAGTTTGGAGCGTTTGAGACTCGATTTACTTTATGTTCCAGAAACATTGAACCTGAAAGGACGCTTCAAAATTATTGGATAAGCCAAAGCTGAAACTAAATAATACGTTTGGTATATACGCCTAATTGAATTTTTTTCTACTTATTGCACGTAGAGTGTGAGTTCAAACATTTTTTTGAATAATTTTCGCTTCTGGTAATGCTTACAATCATTAGACAGCTCTTGTCATTTTTTATCATACCGTAAAGACAGATAACAAGTCAAGGAGAAAAAAATTCTAGTAAGCTATTAGAAGTGGCTTTAATTAAAAATAACATTGAATATGTTCTTTAGAAAAAAACATAGTGAAACTGCATATAAATCGGTTAACCTATTTCTGAAATAAGCATGCACACACGCACGCAAGCGAGACAAAAAAAAATTAAAAAACAATGTTGTGGATTCAATTTCACTGATCTTTTAAGTATAGACAACTCTGCAATCTTTAAGTTTTCTTCAATTCCAATTTCAGGAATACAACTCGCTACATCATAGTAACAAACGTAAGACACGCATAACAAAAAGCATTTATTACTACCATTTAATTAACTTACAACGTTGCACGACCAACATTTCGTCTGCGGGTTATAATTAAACGTCACACGCTCCGTGAACTGTGTTGCGTTGCCGTATTGTTGCCGATACGGCATTTTGTAGACATTCGAGTTTAAAATATAATTTGTATATCTCTATTATTTTGGTAACAGCTAAAAATTATTATGATTTCAAGAAAAAATCTTTTATCAATCGCGTATATTTGGTATTATACTTTTTGGGAAATCCGATTTCGAGCACCTCGTAGTAGTAGTATGTGGTCGCAGGTACTGACAGAGTCGACATAATTACTATATTAAACTTTTATTTTACCAAAAATTTTTGTGCTGTATTTCAACGTCATGAAGGGAATCAAAATAGGGTATTTCCGGTTGACCTAGAATTATGAAATCAGCTAGCATCTACTATAAATTTGTCAGATGAAAGGACTCTGGATAAGCTAGCTATGCTTCAATTTTAGAAAAACGCTCGAGGACTCTAATTTTTGCACGGAGCCCTCAGTGGGTGAGCCCGATTCACCCTTATCTGGTTTTTTTTTAAATAAGATCAGACATTTTTGGCATTTTTTGAGCTAACTAGAACAACCTGATAATGCACCAATTTGGTCATGAAATTATTTAATATTTGGGGAAATTGGGGTAATATGTGGCGACACAAAAGTTTTCATAAAGAAAAGATTTTCTCAAATAATGTATCTATACTTATATATCCAATCTAAAACCACTATATACTATTGGTTTTTGGCAACTTTTTAATAAAATAACAAAGATTTATAATACAAATATCAATTTTGCCACAAATTGTTACCAAAAGACTAACACAAGCGAACCTAAACTATTGACATTTACGTGACAATCTTTCAAGAATATAACAAAATAAATACACAAAAGGATTGAGCTGAAATACCGCCAGTGCCCGTCGAGAAATCGAATAGGTTGTATATTTATTTTCAAAGTAAAAATATGTCACGTCCTCAACAAGGTTACATTGATAAATACTATACCTACCTATAGGAAAAATTAAGAGCACAAAAAAAATTCTTGGGTCGTCGAAAAATATTCTTGGATTGAATAATTGACTGAATTGAAAATTTACAAACGATTCCTAATCGTGCTTATCGCTTTTTTAATCTGGTATATATATGATATAAAATTTACCGAAATACGTTTTATTTCGCCTATTGAACTAAAAAATATACCTTTACCGACTCTGCATTAAAAAAGAAATTACAGAACTAGTACTATTTTTAAAATTTTCTAAAACATTTTTTTGTAACATAATATTTTAATGTTTTAAAAATGTATCTTATTTAATTCATTATTATAAAAAGGATAGCGTTTAATGGCCGAAAAATGAGAAACGGGGTGAACTAACACTAGGTTCCCTCTGCTAACAAAAAACGAAATACAAAGTCTAAACTAAACGACATTAAAAAAAACATAAAAATCATATAAGAATTCCACTTTCAGAATACGAAATAAAATGATTATTATAATATTCCAGATGCAGAGTTAGAGCTTTGAGTTGTGGGTGCAGAAACGTAATCCCATTTACTTTGAATCCGACCGAATTCAAGTTACTTTTCTGCTTTATTTCACGAGCTTTCGCTGAGTGACGACACGAGGTTTATGATTTGAGAGCGTATGTATGCAAAGTTATATTCGTTTATAAATCTTATCTAGAATTATCTTAATTAAGGAATATATATATATATATTATATATATATATAATAATAATAATAATAAATATATATATATATACATACATATGTAAATTAGTTACCAAAGGCTAATAACAACTTACTTTGTTGGTAATAGTTAACAAGCCAATTATTTCTAACTGAAATCTCAACATCTTTCTATAAGTATTTTGATTGAGATACCTATGACTTACATTGGCTAAGTAAGCTAAGTAAAACTTAACCAAAGTAGATAGAGATTCAATGAACCTTCATTGAATTCCCCCACGAAGTGGACCGAATGTCGAAAATTGGGCAAGAATCGAAAAAAAAAACGTAAAGATTCAAATCTTCAAATAAATAAATCTTCTTAAAAAATGAAATATGTGAATGTAATTTTCATTCTTTTATTAGCAAAGTAACTTTGATCGCAACAGTGGATTTGAACAACAAGACAACATGTTACTAGACAACAGCCTTCCTCTATATATAGACTATCAAATACAAGAATATTTTTTCAATTCGAGGGAATAGTTCCTGAGAGTCTTCTAATTTATAATATTAGTGTAGACAAAGTACTCCAAGATCCACCTAAAGCGAAGGGAATATCCAGTATCTTATGAATAGACCGGTTATCAAAATGACACAGGCTGACGGCCCGTTACGGCTATCGTGAAATTAGATCGAAAGCTTAACAGCTTAACGCGTTCTCCGAAGCACAGAGATAGTCTGCAAGATTGGATGCACACCCATCAACTTTGATTTTATTGAGGCTTACCCCATTCTAAATATAAACTTTTTTTTAGATAAATAAAGCTAACACAAATTAGTATTCAAAACAACATTGAAATTACGACTTGTTTACACAAATAGTTTATTATGCTAAGAAAAAAGCAAATTCAACCATATTTTTTTACTTTCATTTAATACATTCCATTCCCCATTTTCTGCCTAATTTTCGAGACATTTTCTATTGAACTTTTAAACTCAACGCCGCGCTTTGCGACGTTCCAGAGCGAGGAATTGAAAAATCAAATATTACATTTTCTCGGATGAGAATCGAATCCACAACCTGTTCCGTTTACAGTCAATTGCGCGACTGACTTCAAAAAAAAAAACAAGAAAAACAATACCACAACACAAAACAATAAACATAATAAATTCCTAGCACAAAGGACATTTAAGCATCCAGCATCCAGCATTAGGCCAAGTAATTAGGCTATCGCATTTCTACGGGCAAATTGCGCGTCACATAATTATTCAATGAGGACGCGAAGGCCATTAATGCTTTCCATTAGCGGGCATGCAAATATACTATACCTAGGTATATATAGATAGATATAGATAGATATGTGTAGATTATATCTAAATGTTAGACCTTGTTTAGTATGTTTAAACAGGGTAAAGTACTTAGGGCTAGGGAGCTTGTATGGTAAGTGGAAGTTCAATATCTATACGATACAACACGTCACTATATGGACGTATCACACTAATATCTCCACTATTTTACAATATAAAAATGGTAATAAATCCATACTACAGTGAATACAATTCCGTCCTTATATTAGAATATGTATTTCACAGCGTGTTGGGTAGCTAACCTACTTGTTTCGTGTTTATAGCAAATTGTTTTAATCCCGTTAAGCGCAGTAGGAAGGCAGACCCTGTCAATAACCACTGGAATTTATGGCTAAAAGAAAAAAAACACACACATACATACATACATATGTTCAATATTATTATAATAACCAAAATTACATTATCATATATACTCTTTTTTTTATTATTCCACATACAGCAGGGTAGGCAAAGGGAACCAAGTGTCAACCCACTCCGTTCCCCACTTTCCGCTTAATTCTGAAGGCATTGCGTGTTGAGCGAATGGAAATATAAATTTAAATAAATACTTCATTTCCTTGAGCGGGGATCGAACCTACAATCAGTCGCGTTTACAGTCACACTTTATGGCCCTGCGTCACGACCATCTATATATATCCTCTTTTATCAAACTTTATCTAACGACTACACCAACAAGGTCCGCATGTAATTCCTAAGATTGGCCATTTAGCATCAGAAAATACAATATATAAAATATTTAATAATTTTAAAAATAACGAGAGAAAAAAATCATAACAATTTGGTAGTAAAAAAAAACTTTTTTCATCCATTTATTCACATCACATCATATTCATATGAAGGCTTACAGTGTATTTTTGGATTTTACAAACATGTCACATTCACATCCGCTATGGGAATACCACGATCTGTTAAGCTATATTCATCCTATAAAAAAAAGCTTTATTGGCACTTGTGTAAAGCATTTACAATATAGGCATTTTATGAAACAATCAGAATATATGAAATATATATTTAAAAAATAATGTTTAAGTTTCACTTTGTATCCAGCATATAGGGTAGAGGGATAGAGGAAACCTGGGAATCTAGAGTGAAGACACTGCATTCTCTTAAGCCGTTCCCCACTTTTTAACGAATTCTCGAAGCATTGCCTGTTGAGTAGCGGAACTCAACGCCGCGCTTTGCATTGTTACCAAAGCAAGGAAAAGAAAATATTAAATATTTAAAGAATTAAACTCGGTAGAAACCGAGTGGCAATCGAACTCACAATCGTCACATTTACGAATGCCCCGCTGCAGGACAGCCTATGCTTATTTTTTTACTATAAATTCAAAAATCTAGAAAATAATGATGTCGCAGTGCACCGTCCTCTGATTGCAAATACGGTTGTGAGTTCAATCCTGACACATACTTGTTTTTGTACGTAGTTTCGTCGTAAAGCGCGTAAGAGAGTCCATATACGAATATGCCAAAAATAGGTGATATATACGAGAAATAACGGGACAAAGTACGGTGTCGAGTTCCAACATTAAACGCACAATGTCTTGAAAAGTTTGCGGTGCCGGGAGAACAGAGTGTCTTAACACTAGCTTACGTTTGCCTACACTAGTATATGCAGGATAACGCGTTAAACCAGAAATAATTGCAAATAAAAATATAAAAAACGGAGGACTTAAACGCCACATACTGTTAGCTTGCCCCACTTAAACATAAGAAAAGGTTAAAGATGCGACCCTATTATATATGTATATAGATGAATAATAATATCTAAATAACAGATGTGGTGTATGATATTATAAAGAAACCTACCCAAAACGGTCCGTTGAGACGTCATTTATTCGTCAGAAACCTTTTTTATTCTGACGTGACGGACTGAAAAGGTAACAGTATACTAAAAATATTTATATTTGGTAAAAAAAATCGAAAATGTTATGTAATAAGCGCTTAATAATAATATCACTATTAATAAGTTTACATTTGAGCGATAAGCGATATTTAATAATGATTCAAACATCTTACATAAATAGGACAGAGTGAACCAAGTGTCAAGACACAACTTTTACTATTTTCGAGACATTATATTTTCAGTGGTGGAACTCAACGCCGCAAATGTTTCTTTACCAGAATATAAATAATTAATTGCTCCGGATAGCAGTGCACCACGATTATTGATAATAATTTTAACCTACAAATTTAACACAACAATAAATAGCTCCCTCAACAAAAAATAAAATAAAAAGTAAACAATACAAGATACACTTAATCAAACAAATTGTCAACCAATTTAAATAACACGACAGACGAAAAAAACCAACTTTGTCTCTTCGGAATCCAGTTAATTTCCTTAAAAAAAAAACGACGAACGGAATACGCTCAGAGCGAAAAAGCTTCGTATGTAAAAAGATTAAGTGACAAAGGCGTGGCGAAAGCGCCGACAAAAAGTCGCCATTAAGCTTTCTTAAGTCCGCGAAAAGTTGCAAATTTGGGTCGAGTTTCAGTTAAAAATTTGCATGAGTTAAAACTTTTCAATCCGTCAATTACAGAGATACTTCTGTAGGGTGATGTAAATTACATTTCATATAGCTTTGGTGTAATGCGCAATGCTGTATACCGCACACAGCAGGGTTTGTAGGCAGGCATTGTATATTGAACGGTAGAACTCAACACCGCGCTTTGCTTCGACACCAGAGCAAAGAAAATGGAAATATTCAATATTTTATTTCCTCGAGTGGGAATAGACAACATGTCACGTTTACAGTCACATTTTGTGCCCCTGCGCCACGACTCTTTTATTGTATCTTATAAGTTTATATTATAATTATAAGTTAAAATCCAAAGCTCTTCTTCAACCAGAGCGTGGTAATAAAAATATTTTTTAAAAATAATAAATCCCCAGAATGTGGAACGATCCCGCCACTGTCGCGTTTACAGGCACACGTTTCCACTGCGTCACAAAAGCTAGAGGCCTGTGTAGTCATTTTTTATTAGTTTATTTTTGTTATAAATATAAAACGCAACAAATAAAAACTATTTATATAATGCAACAAGATAAAACAATAGAATTATACAACACATAATGTGTTACCCCATACCTACAAACGTGCACCACCCTGCACCGCAATCAAACGTATGGCATTTGTATCATTGCGGTCCTGAGCATTCACATTAAGGCTTTAGCTACGTACATATATAGATTGCATATATCGTAACAGAGTACATAGATATAGTTAAGCTTTACGCTGTTACCCGCATAAAGCAGGGTAGGCAGAGGGAACCTAGTGTTAAGACACTCCGTTCCCCACTTTCCACCGAGTCCTGGAGGCATTGCATGTTGAGTGGCAGTACTCAAAGCCGCGCTTTGCCTCGACACCAGAGCAAAGAAATTAAAATAAAAATATAAATAAATATCTCACTTCCTTGAGGATCGAACCCACAACCAGTTGATTTTGCAGTCACACTTTGTGCCTCTCTGCCACGACTGGCCAGACATAGTTAATACATGTTTTCCAAGTAAACAAGGCAACAATGAGAAAAATAACAACTACCGACATTAATTCTTAATGTTTTCACACTTGCTTCTTACAAGGGAAAATTGTGCCAAAAACAAGGGAATGCACTTTGGAAAATTAGTTAGAAAGTATTCTTAAGTGTTGTTAATTACGAAAAAGAACACGTTGTTGTACACTTTTTCCCGTACAGTAGGGAGACACTTCATTCCCTAGTTTCCGCCCAACTGCCAAGACATTTTGTGTGGAGTGGCGGAACTCTATGTCGCCCTTTGTCTTGTTACAGAGCTACAGCGAATTAGGAAAGTAAATCATTCTCCCGAATTAGAATCACTACTACTGCACTCCTACTACTGCTCTACGACGGCCTATAAAAAATGTTAATTGCGATAAATATATAGGGATACATAGATACGAATACAGATACGAATAAATACAAGATTCTATAGTCATAATAAATAAATAAATAAATAAGAAACAAAAGTATGAACTATATATATCCTATTAATTTTGGCATGAAACAAAATGTAAACAAATAAATATTCTTTCTTTATGTAACTTTTTATTTATTTCTATTTTATTTATCCAGGTTTTTTTTTAAACTTATGTTTTAAAATAATGAAAAACAACTTTACGCTTAACAAAACAAGAAACCTAATAAAAGCAACAAAGTTAACAACATAAAGACAACAGTGCTGTCTTATGAACAGGTTGACCAATAGTAAAACTGGCAGATATAATCTTACCGATGACAAAACGTCACATTTTAATGTAAAACGTCCGCAGTACCTGTGCTCTATAATTTATTAAGGTAGTTTATTTTTATAGCATTAAAATGTGTCTCAAGTTTGAGAACAAGTACAATAAGAGAAGACAATATGTCGTCAAAGTTCGTTGAACGATCTTTCAAATTTTCCAGGAGGTGCGGGTTCTTCTCGGGAAAATATTTTTCTTTCTTAAGTGTGGAATAACACTTTAAAAATGTAAAAAAAAACTTTAATTTGATTTGTTTACCTTTTATCTCACGTCTTCGTGAATACGGTGTAAAGATCCCGGTAGATAATTCGTAAATTTGCCGCCAACATGGCATAGTAATAAAATATCTGACAGTTGTATGATGATGACAAATGTGTAGCGTAAGTTCAATCCAAAATTTTAAAACTATTTTATTAAGTTTATAAAAACAACTATTTTATTAAGTTTATCTCGACAAAGGGCGGTTGTTTTCTGCCGGATGTATTAATGTGATCAGACATAAAACGCCCAAAAGGGGAATACACAGTAATTTGGTATTAAATTCTTTCTATGTTATTTTTTTTAGTTTCACGCTGTATCCTGCACTTTGCTATGTGCAATAGCAAGTTGCGGGTGTAGGTAGTGACCAACTGGGAACCTAGTGTTAAGATACTTAGTTCCCCAACATTACCTGTTTTCCTATGTGTATTAGATAGTAATTTAATAACTACGAAACTCTGGAAAGAACTATTCCTTTACGTTAAACGCTTTGTCTTATTGACTTAAGCAAGCGCTATTACAGAAAGTCTTCAATAAACATACATATAAATGAGTTTGAAATCAAATCAGCGTGAAGGGTCTTCCCCTCTATTTACATTTAGGAAATGAACAAGGTATTCTGAGAGGGGAAACAATTAATAAAATTGAACTCCATACCCGTTTGCAAGTGTAGAACAACAAAAATATAGTCTTAATTAATTTCAATTGCATTGTTAGTATCAACTGAACATTAGTCGAGCAAAAACCTAAGGAATTGGTTAAGTTTGATAATTTTAATCTCAGTTAACTTCCGCAGTTAAAATTAACTAGAGAACTTTAATAACCGTAAAACTTGAAAAACGCTATAAGAAAGCTGATTTAAGCGAAAATAACTATTTGTAAGTAGTGAAGAAAATTAACGCAATGATTTAATTTATTTATTTTATTAATTAATTTATTCATTTGATATTATTAAGAATGATTTTGTTTTTTAGCTAGCTGTTTATGATTAATTCGACATACATTATATACATGCACATAAGCCATATAACAAACACAGTTTTTGTTAATTTTGCTATACTCAAATGACTTACTGGTACCTTAATAAAAAAGTAATTTTAATTGATTACCTTATTAATAGTTCTTTGTTTCTCATTAAGAATTCATTGAAATAATAAATATATATGGGACATGTGAAAGCTTATTTTTAGCTTGGCTGTTTTAAATAAACCCGAATATTTGAATCCACGACTATTGAACCAACACCTCAACTCCTCCATAATTTCCATAATTCATATTCATCCATATCATCTATAAGAAACAACGCATTTAAACAACGAATCAAAATAAAATAACGATATTCATCAAATAATTCCAATAATAAAGTTAACAATAATGGAAATTTAAGCCCAAACTCTCCCTTTAAATAAAGGCAAAAGCCTAAAGGCCGTCAGCTGAAGATTATTAGTTTCTGAGCTTAAAATCGCCATCCGGAATACCCAAAGTTTCGTTTACACAACTTTGGTGTTTAACTGACAATGTGAATTTGATATATTTTTCGGAAGGACGACTTTTAGATACGTCGCTTAATAGCCATTTGTATGCCAAAATATGCATATACCGATCATCCGGAGAACGGGATAACTTATGGGAAGTAACTACTTTTTTTTTAATCTTCGGTATTCTGATAGTCTGGGGGGTTTCCATAATATACTGTAATGACTAAATCAGTTCGATTTAGTTAATCATAAAATAGAATAAATTTGAGCTGGCCAAAATCTCTTTAATTGGCTATCCGTTGTAATTATTGCAATAATGTCGCATAATGTAATTTCTATGTTAATTGTGAATTTTATTTATAATTAACATTAGAAATGACTATTGTGATATTATAATAACATAGAACACAGTACATGAAAATATTTTGTATTTTATGAATACAAATAACTAATCCTTTGAAATGAAACTATTTCAACGAAATAATTGGACATATTATGCTATGAGAAATATGTAGATTTAAAAAAATCTTAATTTGAATACTTTACAGTATACCGCCTGCATTGCATATAGCATTTGTCTGCCAGTTAATATAAATATTAAATCGAAATATCCGTTTAGTCCTAATAAAATATATTAATTTAGAGCGTATAAAAATTGTTAAAGGAAACCCATAGGCAAGCACTATAAAGCTCCCTTTTCTCTTTTCTCTTTGATTCGAAATTCAAAAAATTACATATTTTTTCCAAAATTTACAAAATCATTTTGAAATTTCACTTAAACTTCTTCATCTTGGCATTAATTCCGTAATATGTTGCCAGGGTCTGCCTTCCTGCTTAACCGACTCCAATTTGCACGATCTGTCACGTCCTCAGTGGTTGGACCATTGGATCTCATGTCTTGCATTACGATTTCCAACCAGCGCTTCTTTTGGCGTCCGGGAGGTCCAGGAGGTCCAGAAGGTTCCTAGGCAAGCGCGCAACGTGGCTATACCATCTCAGGCGATGTCCTTCGATCTTATCCACTACGTCACAGATCCCAAGACTACCTCGAATGAATGAGTTAAGTATGCAGTCAGACCACGTACGCCGCACATCCACCTCAGCGTTTTCATTTCCGTGACGTGAAGCTCTTGAATATGTCGAAATAGTGCTGGCCAGCATTTACTGCCATATAAAAGAACTGGTCGGATGATGCTCTTGTATATCAGCCCCTTGAGTTTGAGCGGTATTGCGCCATCCCCAGACCACACCAGTGACCTCCGGCCATTCATCTTAAGCGTACCCTTCCTGGGGTTAACCTTATGTTCCAGCATCAATCGGTCTTCGTCAATGAGAGCTATGTCATCGGCGTACATCATAAGCCATGTAGCCTGGTTCTGGATATGAGCCGATACAGTGTTCAGCAATATATTGAACATGAAAGGACTAAGAGCGGTTCCCTGGCTTGTAATTTTACTTACTAAGAAAGATTTTTTTTTAATTTATGACAAATAATCTTTCTACAGGACAGTATAACAATAACACAAACGTCTAAAGACATGCAAATTAGAATTCACAATAAAGAAAATAATGAAAAAGTACATGAAAGAAAACAATCCCACCTCATCAAGTATAATGAATGAGGCGAAACATTTGCCGTTAATTATACTTTAATACAACAACTCTACGGAGCTTTGGAAAAAATTAATAAGATTTATATAATAAGAAATAAGTATAGTTACTCGCTTTTGTCTTCAAAAGAAAATAACTAAAAGTTATGTTAACGAATTGTAAGTACGAGTTCCTACTCTAACTATCAGACTAAACATCATCAGGGTTATTTTTATATAAACATTGTGGAGTATATCAAAATTAAAAGTGTCATGTAAAATAACCTTCCTGAGTAAGTGGACTATCCAACATACAAAGAATCATCCATTTCCAAATCATTAGTTGTTAAAATTAGCGCGTTCAAGCAATCAAACTTATTAGTTTTATTAAAATAGATAAAAAAAAACAAAGTATAAATAATTTTTAGAAAACATATAAAAATTTAAATGAAGCAGGATTTGAACCCGCGCCTCTTGGAAGTCGTCCTCGTTATACGTTTTCTACAACGTATTTTACTTTCCTAAGTGTGGAATAATACTAAAAAAATAACAAATCTAATAATTTCCATCGTAAGTACATTCGGTTGTCTATAAACATAGATAAGCAGTTCGTAAATAAGCTCATAGTATTTCACAAAACTACTGTAAACATGTCGGAAATGCAATACAAATTTGAGTCGACCGTTAAAATCATAAACAATGATTCATTCTACGTGATATGTACAGACGGATGTAAGGGCATTTCCGGTTTGCGCTTACATATATGTATATGTCCAAATTTTAGTATATGTGAACGTTACTAGCGTCTAATAGAAGAAGAGACTAAGACAACACAAATTTAACATTCTCATTGAGTAGAGGCCAGTCGCGGCGCAGGGGCACAAAGTTTGCCTGTAAACGCGACTAGTTTTGGGATCGATTCCTGATCGGGGAAATGAAAATATTGATTTATATTTTCATTTCTTCGCTCTGATATCGAGGAAAATCGTGGCGTAGAATTCCGCCACTTAACACGCAATGCCTCCAGAATTCGGCGGAAAATGGGGAACGGGGTGTCTTAACACTAGGTTTCCTCTGCCTACCCTGGGGCGTACAGCGTGAAGCTAATTTATTCATTTAAAATAGGCTAATAGTTGATAATTCTTTTCTATTTTTAAATTTAAAGTGTTATTCCACACTTAGGAATGAAAAATACTTATTTAGAAAACGTATAAAAATTTGAAACTAGCGGGACCCGCGCCGATTGGTCTATGCTACACAAAATATATATTTCAATCCGAACCAGTAATTTCTGAGGTTATCGCGTTCAGATAAACAAATTCTTGAGCCTTATAACATTATTACTATAAACCAGTATAGATATGATATCTATACTAGAGCTATATTCGTATATAGAGCTATATAAATACATACATATATATGAAAACGGCGACCAATTCATCATAACGTATTGTCGGTACCTGTTCCGGATCGATACGACAATTTCCTATCACATGCTCTCACCTATACCTGCTACGGCCATGGCTTTAAAGTGGGGAGAGTGATTTATTAGAGACGACTCCATTGAAATGATCTTCAGATGGAAATGCTGAATAAATTACTCTAGAATTGTGTAGAGACTCAATTGTGGGACAGTTGGGAATAGATATCTATTTAATAATTTGTAAATAAAAAACTTTGCACCTATCCTCTTTTTAAGAAAATTGTACGGAAAAAGGATTATGAAATTCGACCCAAGAAAAAAGTATTGTTTTGTAAAATAATGCAAGAAATAACATTAAAAAAATAAAATAAAAATAGCACGCACACTACCATATGTTTGACAATAGATACTTTTGTGTAAAGTTGGTATATTAATATTTTTAATTAGTTTAACACAGGCCGTCGTAACGCAATTAGACAACTTCCGAATAAACGCAATATTTGTGGGTTCAATTACTATTAAAATAAATGATTTTATTGAAATTATTTTCATTTCTCCACACTGATAGACAAAAAGTGGTGTTAAGTTACGTCAGCGTAAAGCTTTTTAAAGTGTTAATCGACAGTAAAAAAAAAACAAATATATTTTATAACGTATAATATTTTTAACGTAATGGAAGTTGAATCCTCGATAAGAAGTAGAGAGATATGGCTTAGAGACCGGAGCGCTTGTTCAGTATGAAAGCGAGTGAGAAGGTAATATTTTCCTGTCCTTATAGATTTTGTATGCTGGGCCACGGATTTTAAAAATTGACGTTTACTGTAATAAAAAAATTGAACATAAATTGCTTGACACTGGACACTAAAAACCTCGCTTTGTCTTGTTACTGGAGCGAGGAAATGTAAAACTCTTTTTTTATTAAATGGGAATTGAATCCACAACTACAGCGTTTAAAATCACATGCTGTGCCGCTACACCAGGATGGCCTCGTATTGAATTTAATTAAACCGTGCAAAATGTTTTAAGCATAAACATAATCTCGTAATTAAATATAAATTAGCTAAGTATTACATAATGTTTTAACGCTAACTTGGAGTTGTGAACTTAATGCGACTTCGTGTAACTTGTTCCAGTCCTCGCACGTCTGCCACTACTGCTGCTACAGTTTAAACTTGCAAAGTGCATTATCTATCTTATTGAGTAAATTACTTATTTGATCGCGTGTACGTTTTCTATAATTAACCGTGGTCTTGGGTTCGATTTCCACTTGGGGAAGTTAATTATTTTCAATGTTAATAAAGTGTAGGGTTGAGTTTCGCATATAAAACGCACTGAATAGAATCGAAATCTGATGAAAAGTGGAATCGAATTGGATTGAAGGCGGAGAACGAAGTGCCTAAATTTAATTTTTAAATTAGTTAGTAGTAGTAAGTTTTCTATGCTTGTTATAACTTATTTTATATTTTTAGACTTTTTGTAGAAAGTTTTTCACAATTTTCAAAAAAGTCTATATATGATATATAGACAATAACTTAAGTTTAGTTTTAGTTAGAGTTACGTTCACACAGTAAGGAAAACGCAATAACACCAAATCAATAATAACAATATAAAAGAAAAAGAAATTCACAAGTAGTTATACCTCAAGAACACTAGACTACACTACAACATAGATTAGAGCTCAATTGCAGGACATACATACACGTACAATGTACATATATACATCTCAAAACTCTTACAAAAGATAAAATCTACCGTTTTCTAGTGCAAACATTAAGAAAACCAGTGCTCTAACGAGGCAGTGATTCAAAAGCTTCCTATTATGCTTTCTGCTTTTAAACTTGTGGTTTGCCTCGGTTGTGTATTTAGGAAAAAACGTAAATATAATAATTACTAATTATCTTCTTTGTAGAAGTATGTAAAACTCTTCGTTTAATGAATATTTGACCGGCACGGACACACACACAGAGAGAAAATTCCGAAAAGACGAGATTGAGAGGATTCTATTTTACATTTTAAGTTTACGAAACAAAGTTGCGAGAGACGATTAATTTCGACTATATTTTTTTACTTTACGCTGTATCCCGCATATAAAAGAAAGGCACATAGAGTTAAGGCACTCCCTTCCCCTCTGTATCCGCTGAATTCTCCAAGCATTGTGCGTAAAGAAGCAAAACCTAACGTAAATGAAAATGTTAAATATTTCACTCCCCCGAGTGGGAATCGAACCCAGAACTGTCTCATTAACAAGTGAAAAAACTAGTCTACAAGCCCACAAATCCAACATTATCCACGTACCTACATATACATTACAACATAACATACAATGATAACACACCACGCAATATAACAAAGGCACAGGTGACAGATACGTGGCACATTTGACTAACGGGTAGTACACGTTGCGGGATATAAATTACAGGCATTTACTTCCTGTAACTATTATGTAAATATGTATATATTCGTGCGTATGTATGTATGTATGTATGTTAGAATGATTATAATACACAACTCTTTTGTCTA
>DWAO01002367.1:0-16170 GCA_018230605.1 Heliconius congener | reverse complement strand
GTTATTTTAAATACAATTTCGATCCAATTACATTAATCTAATCGAGGGATTTTACGCCATTACGCCCGTGATTGGGCAATTTGGCGGTGTTTCTTGTTAGGAGTTTAATGAACACGGAAGCCGTAGTAGACTAATTAAAAACAAACATTACGAAGAAATGTGAATGAGTATAAGCATTATAATTTTTTTTTTGTATTGTTCAATATTTTTTTTATATTATTAAAAAAATTTGCGTCTCTATTGTTACGAATGCCAAGTCCGATATATTGTTTTTTTAACATCACGCTTTATTCCTAGCGGTACTCCGCTAAACACAACGGAACACAGACCGATATATTCTGTAACGTCTACGTTCTTAGTATCTATGCTACTTCTACGGAAAAATGAGACTAATTTTCTTTTCAATTCTGTTTATACTTCAGTAGTTCAAAAGCTATTCCAATATAATTGAATATTTAAATTAGATTTATTTAACACTCAACTATTCGTGTAGGCAAATAGAAATATCAAGCCGACGGACGGAGGCGTGAAGTCAAATGTCATCAACGCCGTTGAATGAATCACTACAACCGAAATGGGAACATTCCCTTTATTAACTGCCAAATTGATCTTTAACACTGAAAACATAACGTTCAAATTAGCTAACCCTATTTTTTGAGACCACTATCTAGTCTAACTTGGACTTAGTTAGTGTAAATAACTAATAATAAAGGAGGTCTTAATAAATGGTAGTTTTGAGCAGTGATTCTCATTGATTTTAGAAGCCATATCAGGTAATCCTTTGTTACCGTTCGCTTGCTGTTTACACAAACGCTTACTAGTTAAGCAGTTTATGAATATGAAATTGTGTTTAGAAATTATAAAATGGGCCGTTGTTTTATATTTGTCTGTTATGAATATGTTTTATGTATATAGAATGATGTCATTAATTATTAGATAAAGCTCTTCATTTCATCACTTTATAAATTAACTAGCTTATTGTTTACGTCAAACTTGATATATCTAATTAACATTCGACTTTGTTTGATCAATAATGACTTCATTGTATATTGACAATAAATGATCAAAAATGAGAGATCACTGAGATGAGCCGAGTCTATAAAACATTTTATAGCTGATTTTCAATTGAAATGTTACTTTTCAATTTTCTTTCTACACAAATACTCTCTTAAATAAAAGCAGACGCACAACCTAGATATATTGAGTATCGTTTAATAGAAAGAAGAAAAAAGAAGCACGTATTTATTTGGAGCGTTCATTCCTGACATCGATCACCATAAAAAGTAAAAGAGCAAATGCACTCACAGCAATCCGAACAAACCGCATTCGAAAATTAAAAGAACCGCATGCGACATTACCACGCTTTCGGATCGGGGAGTCCCCTTCGCGTGAGCGAGACGGATGTATGTTTGACAGGCCAGTGTTGCTATACCTACGAACGTATAGTAGAATGGTAGAAAACCATTGTTCGGTCGGTTTGGACCGCGTGAAATGGCGCCGCCTTTTGTTTTCCCCGGAGATGGGTTTTGGAAAATTAAAGCGAAATGAACGGGGTTGAGTGCAGACGAGATGACGATTGCTTGTTGGTTGCTATATAAATATAGTCCCGCTAACATACAAAATGTTGTGTGTTGTCAGTTGCACAATGCGGAATTAATGTTTAAAACTTCGATTTTCGCTCAATAGTTTTGTGGATCTTTGCGCGCCTGGGTTTGTTTTTGTTCGCTTTGGATGGTGTTGCTTTAGACTTTTGATAGGTTGTTGAAATCTTCTAAATGTAAATAGATATATATTTATGTATATGTCTTTGTAGCAAAATTTTGTCTTGGCTACTATTCTTGAATCACCAACTATTGTGGGTAATGGATGGTGTTACATACGACTCGGTTACACTTCAAAGACATACTATTTTATTAATACAATATTAAACAACAACGTCATCGTAGAACAGTTGGAAACTATGTGTTCTGTTCTGGACTAAGACTAGACAAAGATGTAGGATGTCACATAAGCAACTTCAGGCTTTTTCCGCCATAACAGAGTAGACAAAGATAACCTAGCATTAAGACACTCCCGATCAGCGACGGAACTCAACGCTGCGGTTTTTGTCTACCAGAGCGAGAAAATGAAAATAACATTCCTACAATTGGGAACCAAGGCGTAAACCTTAGCAAATAGAAATATCAAACCGACGGACGGAGCCGTTAAATCAATTAGTATTAGTGAAGTCAATTAATATAATTATTTTTTTAAATTTGTCTGAATGTAAAGTCAGACAAATTAAAAACAATAAGTACATATAAAAAGTGAAAGCATGTTGTAGCTAAATCAGGTGTTAACGTATATAAGCTCCCCTTTACAAAATCTCGACGGGCCTCAAGGCTTATACAAAATCGATGGTGAAACACAACACCTCTATCAGCTGCTTTAAAAATGGTTTTTTGTATTTTTTTCTCTCACAAAATATTTTGTAGTGACGTTATAACAAAAATATGTGTTGTTATAAAATCTTTCTTTTAATTCAAGTAGCTTTTGCTAAATCTAAGTTTACTTTACTCTTCTCTTAATAGGAAAAATATTGTAGCATTTTTTTATGACAAGACAAATCAGCGTATGGGTAATTCTACCTTATTCTAATATTTTCTTACTTCGCTTTTTGCATTTTAAGGAAAGGCAGGGAGATTCTAGTATTAAGACATTACGTTCTCCACTTTTCGCCTGAATTCGAGATACTGCGTTTTGAGTGTTGAAACTCAATGTCGCACTTTGTATCATCGAAGTACAATCAAAATAATTAATTTTCCCGTGTGAAGATCAAATCCGCAACCAATGTGTGTAAAGCCAAGCCAATAGTCTAATAAGTGACTAATACTAGTGCTATTAAAATAAATACGGGGTTCGATTCCCATTCGGGAAAATTATTTTTTACAATTTTTAGAGTAAGAATACTTTGATAAGTAAACAAAGCGCAGCGTTGAGTTTCGCCATTCAACGTGCAAGTTTTGAAAATTTGGCGGAAAATGAAAGACAGGGTTACAAGTGGAATGATGAAACTAAAGAAAGAAAGTTAAGTAAGTAAGTGCAATATAATCCTCCCATATATTGCCTCTTAAAAAATATTAGCTCTGTACAATGTGCCATATACTCGTACATTACGAATGAGGTCGTTAGTTTGATTTTGACAGATTGATGCAAAAAACCTCTGTATAATTGGATACATGGAATTGTTTTTAGCGGAAGATTGTATCATGTATATGAATGAATTTCACGAGAGACTTATTCATCACTTAGAGTTGACAATTTGTGTTTTTTTTTCATTTAAGAAATATTTTGGATAATATGTGAGATAAGCCGATATTTGATAGCTTAATGTTACTGTCGAGTAGCTGACGATATTTAAATATTATATTCAAATTATTTCCATTTATTATTATAGATAAACCAGCAGTTTTTGATTCAGCCACTCAACACGCACTGTCTAGAATTTGAGCGGAAAATAGTAGGTGGAATGACTTAACACTATATTCTCTCTGCTAACTAAGCGGGAAGCTAAATACTTCATTCATAAATTAAAGTACGCAGACACAGACACACAGACAGTTTATAATACCCCATACATTAACAAGTAATTAGAGCAAATCACGGCGTACAATCGATTACGCGAGGCCGTAGCAGTGTTCAGCAGCGAGATCGATGTCAACTTGTTTTATGTTCAACCATATTATATTTTTACTGTTGAATATTTGAATAACTATTTCGTTTTTATTATAGGTATGATAGATATGATCAGAAATAAAGAAAACAAACAAATAAAATTAAAAATAAGTGTCTGTTGTATCAGCCTCACGCTGTATCCCGCACGCAGCAGGGTAGGCAGAGGGAACCTAGTGTTAAGACACTCCTTTCTTTACTTTCCGCCAAATTCTTGAGGTAATTTAAAAAAAATATTTCATTTTCTCGAGTGGGCAACGAACCCACAACCAGTCGCTATTACAGTCACACTTTGTGCCCCTGCTCCACGACTGCCCTCATCGGACTGACTGACTGACTACGGGTCGGTTGTACATTTGTTAATATTTTAATTAAAACTATAACTATGACATATTTAAAATGTTATTTTACATTTAGGAAAGACAAACAAATACTTTTCTAGAAAACTTATGAAAATTTAAACGTAGGATTTGTAGCATGAGTTCGTAGCGAGTAACGAAGTGGACGGATTCTAAGAAGCTACGTTCAAATTTTGAAGGCAACTTTTATACGTTTTCTAAGATGCTATTTTATTAACTTATTTTAAAAAATTATGCTAACGCTTTGATTTTTAACCGTCTTCAAAAAAAGGAAAACCCTGTTTATAAATTTGACATGGACGTAATATTTAAGTATGATTATCCATTTAGTATACCAAGCAGGTGTGCTTAATTTGGTAAGTGTATGTTTGTCCACGAATATTAACTTAAAAAAAAATCATATCGATATGATTACTTTTATTTAAGTTAGATATTCTTCAAATTAGAGAACAGTACAAGTTTCATTAAAATCGCTTCACGAATGTCAGAGATATATGGGGACATTAAAAACATAGGTAATATAACCATTTTTTGCCTTTTAAGTTCACTGGCGGTTTTGTTTTTTATACCAATTTGTTTTGCTTACACTTTGTAATAATATACTTGGTTGGCATTACTAGAAAAAAATATAAAATGACTTTATAAGTCTACGAGTTACACTAGAGGCACAGATATATCTTTAGTAACTAATAATCGATTTTTTAATACACGTGATGGTCTAAGATTGCATTCCCACTTAAGGCATCGCTTAAGTTATTTTAATTTTCTTCTTCTGTATGAGTGAACGTTAAGGAAAATTAAAAACCTTCTTATTTTGACCAAGTTGTTTATGAAGCGTCTATACTTTTAATTAAATCAATATATTTTTATCTAGTGGCTTTTTCATACATAACAGAGTATAGGCAGAAACAACATAAAGTCAAGACACTCTTCTTTCTGGGAAATTGAAGATATTACATAGTGAGTGACGAAACCTGACACCGCTCTTGGTCTTGCTAGAGTGAGGAAATAAAAATAATTCCCCCGAGCAGAAATTTAACCTACAAAAACTTTGTCGTTAACAGTCAGACATTGTTCCACAGCATCCTGATGACACAAAAAGAAATTGTTGATATTTTAGAAATAAATATTACAACTACACTACACAAGGCTTCGCCAACTTAATCTTATAGTTATAATGGTGCCAAATTATACAAAATGTCCATATATGTAAATTATCAACAAACCTTCACATTCTTTCATATTTATAATATATATTAAATATTTCTTTGTTATTGAACACACTTTGTTTGTCTTCGAGTTGAATCCAAGCAATATAAGTCTATAGGTCTATAACCAACCTATAAACTGAATTGCATCAGTTAGACCGAATATCCTTAGCCCAAATTGCCGAGCTACTGTTAATCATTATAGATATTCCAGTATATTATTGCCTGTATTATACCGGTTGCGTGTTCGAATCAATAATTCTTGTTAATTACAGTCTTGTACATTGATATGCTAATATTTGACCTGAATTTGATTGCACACGCTTGTTGGCTAAGACAGAAGTACGGCGTTGAGTTACGCCAACCAAAGCCGTACTTTGTCTTTATATTGAACAAAAGATAAATCAAACATTTATAATAAGATATTTACCTCTAGGCGGAGTTCTTTCGTGAGGCCTCTGCCAGTACCAGGGTGCAGGTACGAGCCCTCCGTATCGTCCCGCTAGTGCGCTCCACTGAGAAATCAAGCCCAACCTGTGACAAAAAAATATATTTTTATCTTTTCATTTTTTTAAGCTTTAAGAGGTATATATAGTAACCGAATTTAATTGGCGCCAAAATGAGGAAATGAAAGTAATTCGTCCTTCTCAATAAAAATCGAGCTCACAACTGTTACAATCAGACATTTTGTAGCTACGCCATGACGGCCATGATTTAATATAGATTCATATTTTACCTTTATTCTTTAAAACAACAAGAAATGAAGGATTAAACTACAACAAAATAAATTTCATAGTTTATTTGGATAAAATACAAATAAACTATGAAACAACTGGTAAACTAAAGTATAAATAAGTGTAAAGTGATAAATCACTATATGAAACGTTGTTTGGAAGCCATTGACATCAACAAGCCTACTCGCTTGCGTTGTAGATATATAAATATCGAGGACAAAGAGGATTGGAGTACTCCAGGGATATAGTGTGGTGCCAATATTTAAAGTTGTATCGATAAAACAAAAATTTTGTTCTATTTAATATGTTAGTTTATTTTATTTGAAGAAAATATTGAAATTTTATCATTGACTAGGTTTAGCTGCTAGCTACGCGCCCATAGAGTCACGCCGTTTTACTCTGTATCCCGTCGCAGGACAGATATAGGTAACAAGACAATGTTCGCTGTCCTATAATTTATAATAAATATACCCCTTAGTGGAATCAGAAATATAAACAGAACGCAGATCATAGATGGATTCATCATCATTCATTCAATGGATTCAACTCTAACCTAATTTTTTAAGTTAATTTTTAAATATATTTGCTTTCTACAATTTCATATACTTATTGTGATACGTGCAGTAAGCGGAGCATATCTAGTGATAAATCACTCTATAAATAATTATAAAGTTCAAACATTTCCCGGAATGGAAATTGAACCCACAACTTCAAACACATTAGTGTTAGATTCTTCATAACTAGGCTACGATAACATGCTACGATACAAAGTATTTAAAGATTTAAATATTTAATATAACAATTAAAAACTAGCTTCACCTTATGTTTCACATAGCATTGTAGGCAGAAGAAACTTAGTGTTAAGACACTCCATTCTGCGCCTTGCGAATTTTCGAGACATTACATTTTAAATGGCGGAACTCAACCCCGCGCTTTGTCTGGTTGTGGGCTCAAGCTTCACTCGGTGGAATGATTCTATTAAACTTACTTTCATCTCTCCGGATTGTAAATGGTAAATTAATATCAATTATTACAACAGTCGCGTTTACAGTAAGACGCTATCACACGAAGGCCTCAATAAATGTAAATATATTAATGATAATGACAAAACCAAAAGAAAATTATAACCAACCAACCATAAGATTTTCTATACATACATAACATCAAAAATAAAAGGCGAGAGGACTCTACAAGGCATCTACTGGGCTCTACGAGCGTAGTACAAAACGGCTACGACGTAGCATTAACAATTGTAGCATTTGTAGCGTCGTTTCAAGTTATAAAAATTGTTTATATCTTTCTAGTTTTGTGTTTTCTTATATATATTTTGTTTTTTTATATGAATATGGTTTATAAACCTTTCTCTTTGCCATGTAAGTGTAGGTTCGATTTATAACCAAAAAAATAAGATAAATACATAATATAATGTGCACCTTGTTTGCAACCGATCTGTCATTAAAAATTCAGAACTGTTAGTGATGGCCTCATTAAGGATGCATAGTGATGCAATCAATCGTTTCGTAATTAATAACTGAATAGATATCGATGTGTTTCCATCACTATTCCCAAAGCATCCTCGCTCGGAGCGCAACGATTATCGATATTTGCAACAATGACGATAGCGAGCTTTCTACTTATTTATCGACCATGATTTAGATTCTAAACCATCAGTTCAAAGTGCTAATGGAGCTTAGAGAATAATTAGTTTCGATAAACGATTTTCTAAGCTACGCTTTTCAAATTCATTAAAATTTTGTTTACTACAAAATATTAATGAATTTGATTCATTGTCACATTATATTATATTACTTATTTTTGTGTGATATATAATAAGTAACTCCTAATCCAACAAAATGAAATCAAAAACTCAAGAGTCAATGGCGTACAAAAAAGAATTATAACCAATTTGCATTGGAGCCACATTTAATCCTCGCAGAGAAGTTACCAACTGAAATTCCATTACTCGATAAAGTACTGCTTGGTTTAAAAGCGGAAAAGCAAGAAGCCGCGTGATTGGTCGGCTCACCGCGCTCTGATTGGCTGACTCGTGACCCCGCCCCTCTCTGAGGGGTATAAAATCGATGCCCGTCACCCGCGCACTCTTTTTTGCCGCGGCGCGTCCGCCCGACACTCCACGCTTGTTACTAATAATGGCGTTTGTACTTTCTTTTATAGCATAAAGTGTTTAGTTGTATCTGTTGTCCGTGCAAGCGACACGGGAGCCTTTTGTTGGTTGCAGATAGGGAGGTATTCTCGGACGCGTTTAAAAGCTTCTCAGAGATATCTTTTCACTTATTTCCTAGGTTACTGACGACAATGTGCCGCGTAACGACCATTCAGCGGGTGTCTACAGCTTTTTAGTGTTTAACTGTCATGGCAATATAGCTAACGTTCTCGCTCCTAATGAAAAATTGCTTTTATATTAAAACAGAAATAGCAGTGATCTCGCCTTCAATCTTAACTTTTTTTTTGTGCAGCAGATAATGTAAATGTGAATGGTTTACAAGTTAATGTATCTGGCGTTCTTCAAGTCATTATATTTTTAATTTGTATAGTGAGTTACAAAAAAGCCTTTAAGTCTTTTGAAATGGTGTAATTTTAATTTTAAAAATATATATAATAAAAATAAAATTAATTAAGTAAAACAGTTTTTTTATATACCTTTCGAATACCAAACCTTATTCTAATTATAATCAAATACATTTCGATGATAATCGAAAAAATCTTTTTTTATTCAGTGTATTTGATTTATATATTTTTCTGAAAGAAAATTGAATGCTTCAAAATTTCTGTATTTACACGATTGCTGTATACAGGTAAAACGATGTTGTCTTTCTTTATATGTACGTCACCTAAGATATTCCTTTGACAGAACTCTATCTACTACACAAACTACATTCCTTTAACACGATTTAAGCGTATTCTATTTTAGGCTCAAACACTAAAAATGACTCTTCTTTTTATATTACTAGACCAGATATCACTATGATTAGTATTTAGTTGTACTCCCACAATAGATTTAGACTCACAAATGCCTGAAATATATGCATGGAGTCATTTCTTTTGTGCGACATATATTAAAATCTCTCTGTGCAGACCTTTTGGTAAACGTTTTCCTTTTTTGCCTTTTATTCGTGTTATTCATACAATGAGAACACTTAGAACTCTAGTTTAAAGGCTTTAAAGGCTGAGTGTAGTAATATACAAGCACTTTTCTTACAGTAATGAAAGAATGTATTGCATAAAGTCAGTTTAATATGAAATAAGTATGTGGTATATTAGGTTTTTTTGTTTAATAAACCTTGAATGTGTAGAATATGAAATAATTAATGTGTATATGGGGGTCTATTTCTAGTTATATAATAGCCATAGACTGCATTTGTTTCCATGGACTTTTGAATTAAAATGACTTATAGATGTAAAATGTAAAACCCGTAGTGATTTTAAAATACCCTCTCATAATGCTCCCCTGCACTATAAGACCTACATGCCAAAATTCAACTTTTCGAGTCCAGTAGTTCCGTCGCTGCGTTGTCTGTCCGTCGCTCCATAAGGGAAGAGATTTTATATATATTATATAGACTTATACTGTTTACATTTTTTGCAGCAATTAACTTTTAATTGCCGTATATATCTTATTGTAATAAGATGACGTAAACTAGTGCAAATGAACATCCAAATGCTCTTTTATGCTCTATGCAAAATTTTCATTACATTTCAAATTATCTAGATGATATCACATTTCAAGTAAATTTATCATTTAAAATTATAATAGCTAAACACCCTTTTTCATTTTGACATTTCCGTTTGTGAGGACCAAGAGTTAAACTCTACATTAGGCAGTTTTAGTCAAATATTACAATGTCACCTAAATCGCTCTTCAAATCTGCTAATCCTGTATCAAGTTACTAAAATGAAAGAAAGCAAAAAAACACAGCAAATCTGTAGGTATTTTAAATAAAGACGCGGAGCTAAAGTCTGAAATTCTCTTAAGGGATAAGAAAGTAATGGTCTCCTCCCCCGCTACGAGTATATAGCGAGTGCAATTCGGTCCAAGATTACAAGCGAAGCTCAATTTTACATGAAGGCTAATAGAAAATGGTATCCAGCCATTTATCTGAGCCAAGATATTTTGTGGGTAGTTTTTATTTTTTATATATATAGTTTTTATTCATATATACTTTATGTTATGATATTTTTTTGTTTTTGTATAATAGGTTGAAGTCTTGTTATAATATATAACTCATTTTCATTCGTAAGAAACGTTAGTTGATGGAATTTTAACGCTGAATTTTGTTAATTATAAATGCCTAAGTAGAATTTATACTCACTATCATCGTGTACATTCAAATGATTTCTTTTTGCATTACGATGTACCATTTTTTATTTAATTAAATGTATTATTGTATTAATCTAAAAGGATATGCAAATGTTTATTGTAAACACTATAAAAATATGTTGAAATCATGATATTCTTAATAAATGCAAATTCAGCAAAAAAATCTATTGTGATAAAATTTTGCAACATTTTATGATGGCTCACACACAAGACAAGCTTTTAGTTGCGGCTTTACCAGCGTGGGTAAAGTGAATATGATGTAATACTTTCATTAATCATTTAATTATAGCCATACAAAACAAAAATATTTTTTCAATATACATGTGTATAGAATGCTATCAAATAATATATTTTGCTCTACATAGTTAGACGCTACCTCTCCCAACTCTGAACACACAGAAGTCGTTAAGTTATTTATACTTAAGAGGGGCAAGTAACTCACCCCAAGACAAGGGGTGTAGCATATTTTGTGTTATTAGGTGTTTAAGTTGGGGTTTATCAAAAGATTCCATTATATTTATAGGGGAAAAACATTGAATGAAGATATATGATTCGTAAAAGGGACTTTCTTTAGCTAAGTTAAAATACTTTTTGTTTATTACTTCTTGAGCATTAAAGGATAGTATTATACCTTATATATTTATTTTGTACAAGATATTGGTTTCCATTGCTAGAAAGTGAAAGTATGAGATGTAAGAGATATTGGGTTCTATTGAAATTTACAGCCATAATAAGTATACAATCACATTTTATGTATTTTCACATTTTATCTATCAATATAAAAAATATAAATATTTGATAATTTTCACTTTTTATCTATCTACTTTATTTTTTACTTTCTATACTGAACTTGACTTTTTACAATAAACTATTATATACATAAAAACTAAATGTCGCAGCACTTTTATAGTAAAAACATGTTGACTAAAAAGTATCGATAAGTATAGGTTTGTGTAACCCTAAATATTCTAACACGGCTACAAAGAACCATAAAATATCTTAAGACTTGAAAACAGTGCCATAAAAACTCCATCAAATATGGGGTAGGATCAACTGCCAAAGAGATATTTTTGCACTACCACTGTGTTTAGTTAAATATACGTATATTTTATGTTAATACATACTACATACATAATTAGTTGTTTATTTGTTCAAAACAAATATGTTAAGTTAAGAAATTTAGTATATTATTGGTAAAACATATAAAATAAAATATTATTTCAATTTTTCTTTGTAAATCCCTTTGATCATTAAATATATACAATATGTTATAAAGTTAAAAACGTATTATAATTTAGCTTTCTTGTAATTTCCGAAGATAAATTCGGGTTTATCTTTACAATTAAGCCACTCGTTTAAACAAAATATTTCCATTTTATATAACCTGCCCCACAGGCTAAAAAGAATCCCTTTCAATAAATAGCCTTTGTCAAGACTCTGATTCTAATTAAGACGAGAATCTTAAAAAAGATTTAAAGAAAAAGATAATTCCCCTCATTTAATCATTTTATGTATTTTCTAAAATTACCTAATTAAGAATCTAAAAGGACAAGAGTGTAAAGCATTAAAAAAGGAAATAAAGTTTAAACGTCAACAATAATGGCGCGAAGAATGACAGATGGTTTACATCGTAAACAAAATGTCGGCCGTCACCGTGGGCGTAATTAAAACTTAGGGTGGAAAATGAAGACAATTTTCTTTTCAACTTGTTGTATATTAATTTGTTTCAATTTATTTTGTGACACAATTGTTGATGTTTTATTGGGAGAAGACTAATTTAGCTATTAATTTAGTAAATCATTTGATTATAAATAATTTAGGGGTTAGCGAAAATTTTATTGTTATTTATTTATAAATCAGATATCGAAGTTTCATTCACGAATTAGGATACTGTAAAACAAATGCTCAAAACCTTCGAAATTAGTTATTTTTCTACAAAAATAACTAATTGCAACACAATTTTCGAGATATTGCGTGTTGAGTGAAAGAACTCAACGCCGCGCTTTGTCTTGTATACATTAAATAATTTCACCGGACTAGGAATCAAAGCCATAACCATCGCGTTCAGTAGCTATACAGCACACGACGGCTTCCTGGAAATAACTCAATCTCAATTATAAAAATAACATTTCTAAATAAAATTAGGACAAAACAAAGATTTCTGGGGAAAAACACAAAACGTCAACACGAACCTCCATCAGAATGTTTACAACGTCCAATTTGTTGGCCACTATATAAAAGCTTGCAGATAAAAAGGCCCGTTCTTACCCCATAAAGGGGAAACTACTTGTAACCCTTGATTAGATGGGGTAATGATGTTTCTTCATACGGATTAAACGGATAAAGATTTTTGTAGGGATCTGTGTTACATGGCTTCTTATTTTGATGGGGCCATTTGCTTGGTTATTAGAAAAATGTAAGTATTCATTGAATAAAAGTAAAAGTGACAGTTGTAAGTTCGATTCCCTCTTGGGAAGATTATGTATTAATATTTATGTATTAATATTTTACTGAAGTAAAAGCGTTACGCAACATCCCTCGTCGTGCCTCGTATATTCAAATATTTTTTTTCACCTTTACGTGGCACAACAAGGTAGGCAGAGAGAACATACTTTCAAGACACTCTATTTTCAAACCCGAATTCGAGACATTGCAAATGAGGGGCGGAACTCAATGCCACGCTTTCCGCGATGTGTATATAAAATCCACAAATACTAAACAACCAGACGTTGTAGAACTCTACCAAAAATCCAATTCTACTTTTGTATTTGCAAAAGTTTCAAAGTAATAAACAGATATTGCAGACACAATATTATTATTCATCCATTAATTCCCTAACTTGAATATAATATGAATATAAATCAATAATATTGTATTAATATAAAAATAAACAAACTACCATCCATCTTGAATTTATGAAGTACATTTCGATTCCGCCACAAAATATAAAATTGTAAAATCAACTCAACGAAACCAATACTTAGCGTATTGGTTTCGTCCGTCGGTACGCAATAAGCGTTATCCTACAAAAAAAAATTTTTTCTTCATTAACTAACAGCCTTTAAACAAGATCAAACGTATTTTCATATTAAAATTTCAACTTAAACAACCAATACTTGTTGGGGGGAGTATAAATTAGTTGTAAAGTAGTGGTGGTAGACCGTCGGATCATGATCGCCCGACCGTCGTGGCCGCTATGGGTTTAATCTACCAAATCGATCCGCCCAGTTTGAATGGGATAGCAGCTTGTATAAGTGCACTGCTGGTTACTTGCTATTAAATGTATATTAAATCTAGGGGAAAAATGTTGATTTGTTGATATTTTGTAATAAAAATATAGATTTGATAGTGTGCGGCGTTGAGTACCGCCGCTCAACATCGCTATGCTTCGAAAATTCGCCGGAAATGGTGGACGGAATGTCTTAATAGGAAACGGATTGTCCTTACACATCGTTCCCTGGATCCCTCTGCCTAATCTGCTATGTATGAATACAGCTTGAAGCTGAAAAAAAGTGAAATATTTTGAAACGTTAACGCAACCGAAACCCGCGCCTCTCGAAAACGTCTTAACCGTATTTTAGAATGTGTGAGTAACACACTTAAAAATGTTATGTTTTCGCTTTCACATTTAATTAGAAAATTCAATAAAAAATATGAAAACACTAAATGACAAATTATTAAATTTCCAACTTTTCCATCACTTAAAGATACTTTACCTATCTAGAGCGATGAAAAATTTACTCATGTAAGGTTTCCTAACGAACAAACGTCGAAATTTTCTGCTTATATTAAAGAAAAATGTTTTTTTTTATTTTCCAAACGTTACGTATTGAGTGGCGGAACTCAACGCCGCACTGTCTTTCCAGAGAAAAAAATAAAATAACTCAAATTAATATATATAAAATAAAATATATATTTATACAACACTTTCCAACTAGTTCACATTAACCAGTGTAAACGGACCGCATTTGATCATCCCAAGACGCTTTGAAGCTGGCTGGCTCGGTCCATGGCAATTAATTCGGTAGATTCATCCAAGCAATTATATAGCGTTCGAATTTAATCGGTATCGTATTAATTACTGGCCCGTAGCTTTGGGTTTGCTTGTATGTATGGATATATTATATAATTATACAAAAAATAATTATTTGCGGGGCGACCCCTCTCATGATTTACTTTTTGCTTAACTTGATATGACGTTGCGTGCTGTAAACCGGACTTATACGGAAGGATAATCTGTGACTTTAAAGTAAATGTTTTTAGAATGTTTCAATTATTAGCAATTTTTATCGTTGTATCCAAAAAATGTATAGCAGTGTCAAGTGTATCCGTTATCCGTTTTCCGCGTGATATAGGGAAACTGCGATTTGGTGGAACTTAACACCGTTCTTTATGTTGCCAGAACATTAAAGTGTAAAATAATTCTTTCTCCCCTAATAGTGATGGATCCCACACCTCATTTACAGTCAAACGTTGTTCCATTGCACCACTATGGCCTTACATACAAATCAATAAAATGAATAAAACATTTAATTGATTTACAATTAAGTTAAAAATTACCATTTGAGTGTACCGCACAATGTTAAAAACGACGGTCACTAATCCGATTAAAAATGGTATTATTTAAATATTCATGTCCACATTTAAATCTTTATTGCTGTACAAAACAATAAAATTGAGGTAATTATTCATTTATTTCCATATATTTTTGATCGTTTATTTTAACCTGTGCTTTACCATCGATATATACACACGCACAGTCGAGAATTTGAATCTATCAGATAGTTATGGATTCAAAAGCCGACCTGATCAGTGTTTATTTTAATATAAAATTAAAAGCATTTTGGTGTTATTTTAGTGTGCGACATCCAATAAGCACACAATTAAGTGAAAATAAGCAGCAAATGAAGCGCGAAAGATTTACCCCGTCTATCTACTTCTTAGATAACCAAATGTGAAAATATGTGAAAAATATATTTAGTACTATATACAAATTATTGGTTTAATGAAATTACAAGGTATCTTTTTATAATTTCTACAATATTTCATTTACATACCTGGATAACATAGCATCATTTGCTCCAAAATGATTAGCTGCAAGAGCTGCCTCCAACACATTCTCTCTTCTCGGCTCAGACCGATTTAGTATGGAGCTGATAGAAAAACTGGTGTATGGGGCACTTCCTGTAGCCTTTTCTTCTTTATCCTTCTTTAAATCGTAGAAAGGACTCTTTTGGTCTCGAGATGGTGACGAGGTTATGTCAGGGCTACTAGCACCAGAAACAACGTTGACTTCGATGTCGTTGTCTTGAGATGACACAGGGGAATCCATTTTGATTTTCAGCACATCGTTCTAGAACCTTGGGAAAAATAAAAATGGAATTTAAGTGGCCATTTCTATCATATTTTTTATATGAATATAATGAACGTTTTGTATATTATTATAGTGAAAACTGGTGATTTTATAGTTGGTATTGTGGTTAGTGTTTAAATTAAGTAAATTTTTGCGATTCATTTTGAAACCGTATGATTAATTTAAAGGATTATAAATACATTTTTTAACTCTACATTATGCCCTTATTTTATTATATCTGTAGGAAGTAGATAATCTATTAATAAGATTTTTTTTATTAATAAGATTACCTCTCCTCACAACCAGAACATAAAGACAAATATTACTCCGAATATACCTCAAAGTTACATCCACAATAAATGTTTTTTAAACATTTTTAAAGTGTTAATCCACACTTAGGTAAGATAAATACTTATTTAGAAAACCTATAAAAATTTGAACGTAGCGGGACTCGAACCCGCGCCTC
>DWAO01002366.1:0-16171 GCA_018230605.1 Heliconius congener | reverse complement strand
ATTATAATATTTATAGACTTAAATACTAAATGTGATTTAACTACATAAATGCACAGACACTATGAAACATTAAATATTAAAAAAAACCATATTTCTTAAAACAATTAATTTACATGTAATTTTATTAAAATTGAGTGCGGCGTTGAGTTTGGCCACTCAAAACGCAATGCCTCCAGAACTGGACGGAAAGTGGGTAACAGAATATCTTAACACTAGGTTCCCTGTGCTTACCCTGCTGTAACTGTAAACTGCAGTACAGAATAAAGTAAATTCCAAACTTTGCTACGCTTGTACTGCAGATAGATAAAATTAAAGAGGCATTGAGACAAAATGCACATAATGAAAATGATTATTAGTTACCTTTAAAACATATATAGTTTCAACTATAAGTATATATTTATTTTCTAAGGAACTTAAAATATAAATTTTAATTTCTACTTGTTAAAATATATTTATAGAAGTATAATCGGACACTATTTTAAGTATTTTGTAACAATATTATAAAAAAAGATGTTATACATACAAAAGAATATAATAAAATGATCAGATTTTTCTATCTTTGCGCTATTGCTTAAAACTATCAACTATCCAGTACTATGTTTTTGTCATTTTATAACTAAAAAAATGCAAATAAAAGGATATACAATAAGGTCGACCAGTTATGATCCTCCTGAGATATAAGTTTTTTTGTTTACTTTTGATTAGAAAGTATAGCTTCAGAGTGCCCTAGTCGACCTTACTGGCCATCAAAGTCGCGTACCACAAGATAAAGGTCTGAAGGTCTGAAGAGGGTGAAGTGACATCACATCAAAACTTACAATATCTTATGCATTAAAATACGAAGATATAAATATAAGCAAAATATGTGGTGTCATATTCGATAGTAGGCGACAAATTTGACCAGCTGTGATAAGGGGTCATAAAATTATAAGTCGTGTGACGTGGTTTATAGATGCCCTAAAACAGGAATCACATAACACCTACTCTTAACGATAGCACTTACGGTATAGAATAATAATATCGAGATTCATTAGAAATCATCAATTTTGTATCTGCACTTTATTACGTACAAAACAATAATATATCAAGAAATATAAAAATAACATAATTATAAGACGAGAGATTCATAATATAAATTGAAATTATTCAGTATTGCCATATTTACCTATAACATTCAATGATTTTTGTTGTTTTTTTTTATAAATACATATATAAATATTTTTTTACCATAAGTAACAAACTGAATTACTAGTATAAAAAGATATATAAAAATATTAAACATATTTGTGTTTCCATACTACATACCATGTCCAGTTTTCATGTTGTATACTGTAATTCTCATTTTTGTAATTTTAGCTTAGATATTTCGATCACGCCTTTCTTAGTTTATTTTAATCTTTTACATTAAAATACCATCACAACACCTGACAAAAAACTAGAAAACCTCCGAATGAACAATACATTTTCTAAAGTAAGCCAAAATAAACATATTTTACCTAATTTTCCACAAAACTGTCAACAATACTGCCAACATGACAAAACTAACTTGTATATTACTCGCACCGGCTAACCTACATTTGAACATGTCGATCCTCGTTACTTTATCTTCAATTATGTTTTGAAATTCCGCTTCAACTATTTGGCCGTCGTAGTATGTGATGGGATCTTCGAATGGATACTCAAATCCTTGGAGGCATTCGCACTTGTAACCGCCGGTGTCGAACCCGCGACCTTGTATTGGTACGCACTGCAAAAGAATTAGGAAATAATTAAAAAGAAACAGGAAATATATTTTTTTATCTTCACGCAGGTATATTACCCAAGCAGGTGGAACCTAGTATTAAGACTCATTTTTCGAAACATTGCGTGTTGATTGGCGGACCTTTTCCTTCCCCACCCGAGTCGGTATTGAACCCACAACCGTGGGGCATTTGCAGTTGAACGTTTTATACATGATTAGAATTACATATGAGGTAATTTCTTTTACTTTAATTTTAAAACGATACTTCATTGTTTGCTTAAGCTTCTCGCTGTATTCCGCATGTAGCAGGATGGACAGAGGGTAGAGGAAAGTGAGCCTAGTGTTAAGACATTACGCTCCCCACATTCAGCTAGACCGGAAGGGTCTTAATGAGAATGGAGTGTCTTTACACTACGGTCCCATGTTCCCTCTACCTACCGTGCTATGTGCGGGATACAGCGTGAACCTAAAAAAGAATATATATAAATAACTTACATAAGAGGAACTTCTATCACACTTATCAGTGCCTTTGAATGCATTAGGCACGTAATACTTGTCCGGACATTGGTTTATATCTAAGGACATTAAGGCCATTGTCACTGCTACTACACCCCTGAAAATACAAATAAAATCAATAATATAAAATTTCATATAATTTAAGACAATTAGAAATATTGGTACATACTTAAAAAAAAATTAAATAGAAAATAAAAAAAAATATTTAGAAACAATAAAATTAGCACGTCAGCAGGATTCGAACCCGCGTCTCCTGGATACCTTTGAAGCTTTTGCCAAATTCTTATCGAATTCTTATCGAAAAGAACGTATGGCTTAGTAATTAAAGCATATTCTTGGTGGAACTACGTAAAAAAAAATTATAGTTTTTTTTATACTTTTGCATCCTCAGTGTGGAATAACACTTTAAAACATATTAAAGAAAATCATACTCACTTAAACTCCAATTTAACTTTAACATTGTCCCAACCGAAGAATGGCGCGGCGTACGTAACCACCCACTGTTTTAGGCTACCGCTACAGTCGTAATACGGCTGAGTCCAGTGCCCGTGGTGTATGTTGGCCGCTCTATAAAACGTCGGATACCTCTCGTATTGTTTCAAATATTTTCCCATTTCATCGTCACGTATTTTCATTTTGAGAAAGAATTTCTCCAGGCTGTCGAAATTGGTGGACCATCTTTGTTTGAGGAATTGAAACCACGGCTTGTTTGTGTATACGTCCTCTGTAAGTACACAGTTGAAATTTAATATCTTTTTTTTTCTGGATTGCGTGTTGAGTGGTGAAATCAACGTCGCACTTCGTGTTTATAATTCATTCTTCCTGGTGGGGATCGAATTGCACCCGACCAGGAAGAGAGGAGAAAAGTCGTAACAAAATGGCGACTATAAAGTATAAAAATATTAAAAAAAATATAAAATACCTGTTTTATTAACCCTGGCCAAATCCTCCAATTTGAATTTACGCGTGTTCAACTCAGTTTTGTAGGCGAAAGGCGCAAAGAACGTTCTGTTTGTAAACTTATTTCTATCCCAATATGTACCTTAGAAAAAATTAATATTATATTCAATAAAGCATTATTAACAGACATGCTTTTATTAGCTTCGAATGTGTGTAACGGAAATTTAGAAATTTGTATATCTTTGTACACCAAAGACCGATAATAATGCAATAATATGATTAAAAAAACCCGTCAAATTCGAGTGGGACTCCCACACCGAGGACCGTATTGAAGGAAATTCCAGATTGAAGGTCAACAAATGAAATTACAAAACATACTTTTAAAAATCCAACTAAAAAAGTTATAAATAAACAAAATTGATCTTAAAAATTTATAACTAGACTACATAGATAACTTAAAAAACAATTGCTATACATTTTTTTTATTTACACTATTCTTAATTAAAATTTATTTACATTAAAATATTTTTTCCTTGTTTACATTATTCTTAATTCAAATTAAAAAAAGATATTTTGAATTTTTCTTTGTCGCAAATGCATTTTAAAGCTTTTTTTAACTATTACTTATTTACCATACATTTATTTTTTTGTAATATACAAAGAAACATAACTTACCAGCCGACCAAACCTTAGAGTCACCAAGTACGATAGCCAAAGTTTCTCCCAACATTTGATCCTCAGTTAAGGGTTTATCTGCCACTCGAGTACCACTGAATACTTCTTTTGGATCTGATACCTAAAATTAATTTATAAAAAACAATTTACATATGTTTCATTGTCTAGAAAAATCTTGCTGTTAAGTTTTTTACTTATGATTGAGTGGTGTATAGAAAGTTACAAGAAAATTTATTTCATTAACAAGTAAATTTAATGAAGATAGTCATCAGCTTTTATAGCATGTAAATTGGATGTATACTTTTCGAGAAAGCCTAGGTTCGAATCCCGAGGGCCTTGTCGCTGTTGACATCGTCTCAAACAGCCACGTAGTAAGCACTATGCACTTTCTCAGAATTATGTAAACAAATTGTTCATGATTGAATATGTCAATCTGTTATAAGTATAAGTAAGTATTTCCAAAGGCACAAAGTTGCAGGTTAAATAATAATAATATATAGTAAACAATTACCTGTAAGAAAGCACTAATGAAATTAGCCAATCGCACCGCCATCTTTGCTTGATTTTCAAACTGCTCCTCAGCACCGTATGCTATATCTCCATTTAATATTAAATCTGAAGGATTGTATCTGTAAAAATTACGTATATTTAAAACTAAATTATATATAAATATCGTGACTTTTGTTCTTTACTGGGCGACAATAACAGTTGAATGGAACAAATATGTATCACTTCTAAAACATTAGTATAGTAACTAAAAAAAATTTTGTGAGAAGTAAGGTGTATTAAATAATAAATATTATCTTAACTAAGTAATAATTTTAAAACGTTATAACTATTTGATAGCAGCAATTTATTGATAGTCTATAAAAATCAGCTTACCCTGCTGTATGCAGGATCTGTATCCTGCATACAGCAGGGTAGCCAGAGGGAACCTATTTTTAAGACTCCAATTTCCCACTTTCCGCTCAACTCTGGAGACTTTGTGTTGAGTGCTGGAACTCAACGCCGTCCTTTGTCTTGACACCAAAGCGAAGAAACAGAAATATAAATTTAAATAAGTATTTCATTTCCTCGAGTGGGAATCGAACCCACAACCAGTCGCGTTCACAGTCACACTTTTTGCCACTTTTAAATTTATATACTAAATGAAAATTGTATTATAGTATAATTAAATACTTACAAGGTACAATTATCAGGTTGTACACTCTTTATAAAGTTGATGACTTCATATACATTTATTCTCTCCGTGTGCAAGGAGGCGGGCCCGCTGGTTGCATTTACATATTCATAATATTTATCCGCATAAATGGCTCTTATGAATGGATGAGCTTTCTCCCATTGGACTGGCAGCTTTTGGATCCCTAAAATGTATTTTAATAATAATTATTATTATTTAAGTATAGCTTCTGCTGCTTCTGTTAAGCAGGGTATGCAGACCCTAGTTTTAGAACACAGTTCCCCATCATCCAATTATCATCCCATGGCTTGCTGAGGTCACACTTTGTCTATCAAATTGAAAAGATAAGAAAAAAATAAAAACATTATTTCTTTCAAGTGGGAATCGAACCCACACTTGTGCCCCTGGGTAGTACTATAATATATAGTACTATAACGTTTATACTACAGTTTTGACCTTCATACAAACATAATATGTTATATATTATATTTTGATAGGAATAGAGATAAGAAATTGATATTTTTAATATTTATACATTAGGAATAATTGTATTTTTCCAAATTAATAAACCATGTAGTTTAAAAATCCAAATAGCTTTGTTTACATTAATATAATGTGCCTTTGGAAACATTAGAAAAAACCAACTATGTCTAAATTGATGTATAAATTTTTAAATATTAATAATGACCAAGTTGTCATGTGTGGAAAGTTTTATGTCTACAATAAAAATACATATACAATAAAACAAAATAAATAAAAAAGCTCACATCCAATTTCCAAACAATCAAAATTATTGTAATACTGATCTGAAGTAGCTCGTTCCACTATTTCACCCAAAAATGGCCGCCTCACTATGCCTGGTAATCTATATCCGGGTCTACACCTGCATTGATAGCCGCCACGTCTAAAGCCCCAGCCGTGTAATGGTTCACACTGAAAATCATAATAATATTCTGAAATTACTCAGGGAAGTAAATTATTTTCATTTCCTAATTCTGGTTGACAAAGTAGTGTTGGGTTCCATATCATTTTTGTATAAAAAGTAAAAAATACACTATAATAGTCAGAGTATTAACCTCAGTTGTTTCATTTTTACACCGGGAAGTATCTGCAAATCTGTTAGGCTTGTCGTTGCCTGCGCTCGGCGGACATTGATTAATATCTATCCTGTCATAGTCCATTTCCATTACAACCACTGCTGTGTATCTGTTAAAAAAAATGTAATATCAAAATTACATTATTCTTATCAAATGTGAAGGGAACTTACACCTGTCATGTTTATTACCACACACTGTGCAGCACCATAATAGCACTTTGTTTTAGTTTCAGTTTTAGTTTTAGGCATAGGGGAACCTAGTGTTAAGACACTCCCAGTCCTTACTTTGCATCTTACTTACGTTGGATATTCAATATGCCTGAACTGCGTGTGACGAGGATAGATATCAGCAACTGGTGATACTGCACCCACTAGCCATTTGTTTAGTCTTCCGCAGTCAAAATAAGGTTTAGTCCAGTTCACAGGGCCTGGTAACTATTAGATATTGTTAAAAAAATATATGATAATTAAAATACTTTATAAATGTAAATATAAAGGAAATAATTTGTGATTTTCCAAAATTTACTACTAAATAATGTATGATTTATAATGGAAAATTATATTATATATTTACTATTTTTTAAAACAGAGAGAACTTAGTACTAAGTTACTTCATCTTAATCCTAAGATACTATGTTCTTGCCATTTGATCTATTTTAGATTAGAAGTAAGCACAGTAGCCTTTTTTTTTGGAACAGTGATAAAATGAAAACACTTTATTTCACTGAATATGAATTAAGCCCACAATTGTTGTATCAATAGTTAATGATGGTCTGTTGTGCAAAAATTGCTTCAGTAATATAACTATATGTATATGAACTATACAAACCTCATCACTCCCGGGAGGTCCATGGAATGTGAATGTCTCATTAGTATTGTTTGCATATCGTATTTCAACTTGGTATGTTGTTTTAGTGTCATGTCTCTTCTCAACTTTGTCGGGTAATAACAGTTTGTACCACTCATTAGTTCTATAGAAATCTGATGTATAATCCTTAGAAAGAGATTCAGGATCGAATGCACCTAGATCTTCTACATAGAATGTGTTTAATGTTGATATCTTTTGTAAATGTACAGGATCATTAAAATCGTCAGCTCTCAATGCTCGTGGGGCGAATCTAGGCAGAGTTTTATTGAAGAATCCTCGATAAGACGATGTATATGACATGTTTGGAGAAAAATATACAGAACTAGCGTTTATATAGGGATTAGCTGATACATCGGCCACAGAAGACAAGAAATAGTACATCATTCCGGGATCGTAGGTGTCATTTATTGCTGGCCGAATAAATCGCGACTGTAAAATATAACTCCAAAAGAAAGCTCTAGTCAAAGCCATGTTGTGTAAGTGCAACATTGCAGTACGATTTGCAAACACAGGGTTAATGTTTATTTCTTTCACGTCGGGATGGTGGGAAACGGAGTCCTTGGGCAGAGCAAGATCATCGACGTGAGCAATATAACAATTATCAGCATTTATTTTATCCATCCTACCTCGAACATCATCGAAAGCATCGCGAATTTGCCATTCATATTGCCCGGCCACACCCCAAAGCAAAACACATAAAGAAATTAACAGTAACGTCCAATTGAGTCTCTCCATATTTAAACCACTGTTAACACTGTTCTTTAATATTAATATCACACAGAATCATTTAAGTTATTTCATTATTTATATATTCTTCATTGTTAGTTGTAATTTGTGAGTAGTATCAACTATCGTACCGCTCAACCGATTGTTTTGATTTGACGGAAACGAATAAATCGAAAAGCTTGCCCGTTGCTTAACACCACAGACTTAACATACATTATCCAACCCACAGATTGGTAGTTATATATTATAAATATTACATGGCGTATAGTTTTTTTTTTTAATATTTATATTTTAATTTAACAACCTATTCATTATAAAGTTGCGATTTTGGAGTATTAACAAAAACTTACCTGAAATGAACTTTTACTCATAGAATTTATTTTTATTTAGCTTACCTTTGACATATACGGAATGTAAATAAAATTTCACAAATTGTCTATACATAACCTAAATTGAAATAGTTCTTAATAAATATTATTTAATAACTCATATCCAAAATTTTACAATTTATAATGGCTGGGACGTTATTTCGTAAGTTTATAAGCGGCGATGAAAACCATGTTGATAATACGGTTTTATATTTTATTGTCTATTAATAACAAATTCAATTAATATAAGGAAATATATTTCAGGTTCCCTATTTAATACTACTTTAAGTCTGAAAAAATTTAACGTAACTGTTTATGTAAGTAAAAGCATCAATCGCATGAAAATACATTTTAATAAGACGATTGCTTATAGGTGAAAATATAATGTTTGCAGAAATCCATACATAGTGGGCCTGTTTATTATGCAGCTAGAAAAGGAACGAGGGCGAAAGCCCGAGCAAAGAAAGTAAAAGTTGAAATCACTAAGGTGGGTTTCATTCCACATAACCAAAGAGGAAAAAAGTAAGTATTTTCATTGATGATTTTTTAAAATATGCCAAAAAATTAGACATATAAAAACAGTTACTTTTTTTTCTTATAGAATTAAAAACAAATGGTTTTAATATTAATAGTAATTTTAAAACTATTTTTCTTTAGTTTGCATATAAAAAATTATAAGTACTCATTAATAAATTAGCTGTTATTGCACAGGGACAGAATGTAAATCTAACCATTATTAGTTCAAATATATCCTTGCTCTGCTGATGAGAGCATACTTTAAAACATCAGCACTCGAGTTGAGTGCCTTTTGCCTACTTTTGTCTACACCTACCCCTAGGACATACGGGGGAGTATGAAACTGACAAAAATCTAACAAATGTTATCAATAAAATTTCAGAACAGCAACAGTCCATGTAAATAAACATCTGGATGATTCTTACAAATCAGTATCTAATGATGATGTATATCCATTGTGTTACTATCGTTGGCTTATATACTCTGCCGAAGATGCAGTTAAAGCTCACCAGGAGACACATCACCCAACCATGTATAATGCTATGGATTCTTATATATACGCACAAGTTGAAATGAATATGGAAGCTGTTAAAAAGGTAGCTTATTATAGATATTTGTATACTTATTTATACACCAATATTTAGAAATAACAAAATGGCACATTCATACATACTCTGTGTTAAATGTACAATACAATATAAGGTTATTTTTATTTGAAGCAGTTCCTGGGGTTAGGGTATTCTACAGAACAAACTGTTCAGTTCAGTGTAATATTTGTATAGATCAGGAGTTCCTAATCTTTTCTAGACTATCTTTTATATAATTCTTGTTATCAGGGACCACTATGTAGGTATAATAAAAATAAACTGTAATAATAGAACTGGAGCTTTAATTAAAAGCTCAATAGGAACTTAATAACAAAAAATAATAGTGTTCTGTAATTTTTTTTAATGTCATTTTTGAGATAATATAGATGAGATATAGTTAACAATTTTTTTTTTAGCATTCCTTATTGTTATTTTTGGTTTAATTCAGACTCAGAGGAATGATTAAATTCCTCGCTTTCTCAATAATAAAATTACTAAGGCTGAAAAAAAATTAAAAAATTTATCTATATATCGCAGAATCGTTATGTAGACAACTTTACACGCTTAGCCCGCTTACCTCATTTTTTCCCTCGTGAAGAAGAAAGGACTATCCTTGCATTTTGTAAGGGACCTGAACTAGTTAAACAGGTTGAGGAGGCCGGAGCTACTAAAGTTGGTAGCACTGATTTGATTAAGAAAATTCAGGTGAGATTTTTTAGTAAGTTTATATAAAATATAGAAAATAGTATTTATGAAACTGTTTTTATACTGTTCCCATTAGATTTTTAAGTTAAAAAGAAAGAAGATTCTATGCTTAAAGTGTATACTTGTTAAATTCATATTTTGTTTTTTGTTATATATATTTATACAATCTGAAAGCCTTCTTGTCTTCAGATAACTTGCTTAATTGTCTGTTAACATGTTGACACTCATAGCCGACATAATGCGATTTAAGTGTACTAAGAATGAAATTGGCTGCTCATAAAATTATCAAAAAATAATGTAAATACAATACAGCATTGTTTGTATTATATATAGTAAATTTTATATCACAGGAAGGTGAAATAAAACTCGGCGACTATGACTATGTAATAGCACACCCTAACATTTTAACTGACTTAGTACCAATAAGAGGTCTAATGAAGAGACGTTTTCCTAACGTGAGGGCCGGTACATTAGACCCTAATATATGTGAGCTGGTGAAGAAGTTTGCAGCCGGCATACAGTATAGGGTTAACAAAGATGAGAATCAACAGAATTTTGGGTCCGTCGAAGTTCCTATTGGAAGGGTAATGTTATATTTTTATTATTGCAAATTGTTATATTATATTATTATTAATTAGTTGCATCACCTCCTTTTTTATACTTTCAAATAAATTCGAATTGACGCCCGTCGTAGCGCAGCGGCACAAAAAGTGACTTTAAACGTGAAACGTGAATTCAATTCCCACTTGAGAAAATTAAATATTTATTTAAATTAATATTTCCATTTCTTCGCTCTGGTTTCGAGGCAAAATATGAAGATAAATGTGTATAATAGACGGGAAGAATATTGAGAAAAACAATTCACTCTTAGTTAGAATCATTACTATATGGCTAGGCATATTTACCATACCAACATACAGTATGGTCAACGAGTTGTAGCCTCTCCTAGATACGCTTTCTAAACTTTTCCGTACTGTTCACTTGCAAAGAAAATATATCAATAATAAGAAAAATCTTAAGATCAATCAGCATCTACAGATAACTTTATGGTGGCTACCACTCGTTGACGTTACTGTATAATGAAATATTAATCAATATACATGTAAGTAGGCAGTGGCTATTCGGTCAAGCAGTGCAGCGCAGCTACAACAGTGAAGATGTAAACGCGACGGTCGAGGGTTCGATTTTCCTTTTAGGGCGAATGAAATATTAATATTTTCATTTCCTCGCTCTAGTAACGAGGCAAACAGCGGTGTTGTCTTCCATCACTCAACACCTAATACCTTGAGAATGCTTTCGGCGGTGCATGGCGAAAGTGTTGTCTAAACAATCATGCCTCCTCTGACATCCTTGCTATAATGCTGAATTTAAGGTATGAAATATAATTTTATTTTCTTATGCTACAGATAAATATGGACGCCAAACAAGTAGCAGAGAATATTGATTGTTTGCTAAAAGATATACAATCTGCGCGCCCGAAACGTGATGGACTTTTTATTACGAGGTAAAAATAATATATATTACAAAACCGTTTTTATAAAGGTAATTATGATCAACTTTTTTTAAAATAATGTATTATGGTGGTATATGTATTATGGGGGCTTAAGCAGTAGTAGTTTTTTATTATTTTATATTCATACAGTAAAAGTAGGAGCTGGCAGTATGACAGCAAAATTTCTATAGTTTGCTAAAAGATATGGTCTGTCTAGAACTATCATCAGTTGATTTCTAAAACATGTTTACAATGGGCATTACTATAGTTGAATTTGGTTAAGAGGAGCTCGGAGCAGTTGGGATGTGCATTAATGCACATTTAAAAGTATCACATAGGTACTTGATTGAAGGCCAATCGTGGCACAGGGGCACAAAGTGTGATTTTAAAATCGACTGGTTGTGGGTTCGATCCACACTGATCTGATTTGATTTTTATTTGAAGTGTTTCCACAAGTGGAAATCAAACACACAACTATAACATGTGCATACAGACACTAGTCAAATTCATATGTCGTAATGCTGATCTAATGAAATATAAAATGTATATTTGAATATAACGGATATGTAGGTATCTCTAAGCCATAGTTTTAAAATAAAAATTTCAAATTGTGTAAGAAAAGAGAAAAATGTATACATTCTTATTAGTCTTCAATGAAAAACAAGAAAAAAATAAAGTAAATATTTATATTATCTTTTTTTACACAGATGTTTCATAACCAGTCCTCCATCTTCAGAAAAATTGAAGATAGATCCATTTGTTCACGTTGATCGCACTCTGTCTAAAGAAGTGCAAGAGGAGAGCGATGACGAAGAAGAAGTTGCTGTTAAAGCTTAGAAAATTATTGTTATTTAGAATAGTTGCCAATTAATAAAGTTGCGTAAAAATTTGTTTTTTTTTTCATTAAATTGCCCTTCTTTGTATTATTTATTGAAGTATATAACTGTTTTATGTGAATGAATATAATTAAAATTCTTATATTGGATTCTTATTATAAGAAAGAAATTTTATAGAAAGAAATTTCGAGTATATTAAATCATAAATAAGTTCATCTTTAATCTATTTTATATCATTAAAATATTGTCAATACAAAATATATATACTTTTATTATATATGTTATAAAATCGAAAGTTATCAAGGCATGATAACAGGAAACATTTCTTTTATTTTTACAGCTTTTATTTTTTTTATTTTAGTATATTTAAATTGTTACACCATATTTTTATACAGAAGTTATATGTGTTGTTCATATTTAATAAATTAGTGGCCGATAATATTTTATAAGCAGTTCAAAAGGTGTGGGCGCAAATCGGAACGCAACGTTACTCATAACTCGAAACGTCATCTATATAAAAACAGCTAAGCAAAGATAATGTAAAAATTTCCGAACGCAACATAGGGGCGTAAAACAATCCGCCATCTTGTTCCAGTGACAATTTAATATTTAATATAGTTTTTAACCCATCTTTTTTCAATAAATCCTTCATCGAAAGTGATATTTTGTGAGCTGTGCAGTGTTTGAAAAGCCTGTGATATTTTTGTGTAATACTATTTTGTTTACGATTTGCGTATCTTGACGTTATTAGTTGACCGATTTTGACGTCGAACGGACCGCTAGATAATCAAAATGGGTACAAGAGAGGACGAGTACGATTATTTGTTCAAAGGTAAACTCCTATGAATATTTATGTTGTGCGGTTCTTATACAATATAACTGATTATAATGGAGTACGTCAGGTATTTCATGTTACGTACTAACTATTGTTACATCTTGAATGACGTAGATTATTGACCTGTGTAGCTAATTTTTAACACATAATAAACTGTTTTAACAATAAAACAACCTTATTATTAATAATACATGCATAATATGTAATTTGCGCTTATGATATGCAAGATTTGCTTTGTTCTACATCAGCTGATGGGGTTGTGACAATCGATTTCTCATAAATCTTCGTTTACGATGAGTCACCTTATCATTATGTATTTACCTAAATTTAAATTATTTTTTCTTATTAGGTTTACAAAAAAAAAATGATATTTTGTATTTTTAAATGCAACTTATGATAACAAATTCTTTTGTTACAGTTGTTCTGATTGGTGACTCAGGAGTGGGTAAAAGTAGTTTACTCTCACGTTTCACTAGAAATGAATTCAACTTAGAATCAAAATCTACAATAGGAGTGGAGTTTGCAACAAGAAGTATAGAGGTAAACAATTTCTTTATTGTCTTAATTGATGAATCATTCTATGAAATGGACTTTTATGTATAACAAAATGCAAAATGTTATTAATTTTACAGTTTTAATTCAAACAAAGATCTGACATTTATTAATTAATAATTAAATCTTTCTATATCAAAATATTTTCTATATCTAATATGCACTCTTTGAATTTGTTGCCAATGGAGTTTGAATTGACACTAGTTTCTGTCTGCCTTCCCTGATATTTCAATAACTTTCTAATTTAAGTTTATTAAACTTAAATTAAATAATTTAAATCGGCTATTATAATTAAATTTACAACAATTTTTTTTTATCTGAACATTGTTACTTTGTGTTATTGTGGACAGACAACAGAGTGTCTTAACACTAAGTTTCCTCTGCTAACCCTCCTGTGCAAGATACAGTGTGAAGCTCATTATTATTATGAACATTGTTATCTGATCATTTCTTATCATTTTATTTTTTCTTTAGTCATCATCAACAAATCAGTTCCTATGAGGAAGTGGTTTAGACACAAAATGTTATGAATCCAACAATACTAAAATATTTTTTTATCTTAATAATAAGGAGGCTTTATATAAAAAAAAGAGATATTAAAATGTGTAAACAAACATTCAAAAATTCTAAAATTGGAACCATAGCAACTCTAGCTCTTTTTTTTACGCTTTTTTCTACGCTTTTTCATATACAGCAAGTTGTCAGAAAACTTACTTACTTACAAACTTACTTACAATATACTCCATTTTATCATTTCTGCCCAGATTTGAAACTATGTGCTAAGTGAAAGAACTTGTTTCCATATTTAATCTACCCGCAGTAAAGAAAATAAATAAAAATCACTACTTGATTTTTGGATATCACCAATACATTGCAAATCACAAAGGCCTCAATGGTATACATTATAAGAATATTTTAAATATGCACACTACTTACTTTTAATATTGTTACACATAAATATTAATCATACTCATAAGTAAAGCATTTGAAGGAGATAAGAGTAACAAAGGCATCATTTTTGTATCATTAAGAATGTACATATATCTATATTTTTTTAAACTTAAACATTTTTAAGAAAGAAGTACATTTGTATTGAAAAATATTTAATATAGCCTATAATGGTATAATAACACTTTAATGGCTACTGTGCCATTATTATGTCAACTATCACTGACAACCCGGAAAGAGTTTGTCATGTTTGGCTCATATCCAAATGAAGTAATAATATTTTGTGCATCTTAAATTTTGCTACAGTAATATTGTTTTGATTTTTTTTGTTTAAAAGCCTTATTGTAGGGCAAAGAACCTATTGGCAGCCTTATCTGTTCTTGAGGGACTTTTGAAAGATTTAGTGGAACTCACCATTTTCACTTAGACATTTTAGGTCTATTCATAATTATTAAAACAGATCAAAAACCATCTTCGAGATGAGAGTGGTTTATAAATATGGGCCCCATTGTCAAAACACTATTCTCTTCACTTTTTTATTCACACTTATAGAGAAATGCTTAACAAATTTTGTGTCAATAAATTATAATCATACAATAAACAAATTTTGTAATAACCTTTATTGACCTCTGAACAATAATATGCAAAATATTTGTGATGATTTTCACAACTTTTTATACACATTTTTTCCCTGCGTCTTCACTCCTTGTAAATGGTATTTACTAAAAACTATGAATAAAATAAACAGTACAGTGGATTATATTGACACATTTAATATGATGGGAATACACATTGATAAAAAAAACTAATTTAATACAAAAAAGATTTTTCAATTTGAACCAATAATTTCTGAAATTAGTGCGTTCAGCCAAACAAACTCTTAAGCTGTATAATATTTGAATAGATTGTATAGATATTTTGTTAATTTTCAAATAACAACAGCTTGTGTGGGCGGAAACCCTTTATCAATGACATTGCATAAGTAGTAATTAATCATCTCTGGCTTTCAGTGAAGTTACTAAGTATATTTCTTTTAATTCATCAAGAAAGAGGCATTATTTGAAATAATATATATTTTTATAATTCATATGATTATTATGTAGAGGATGGGAGGAGGTCATTCGATGAGGAGCTCATTGAATAACTACTTATCACAGGAATAATCATTGTTTACTTTCCATATTTAAATTAAGTTAAACATTTTTTTTTTTACTTAATTTAATTTAAAAAGTAACAGATGATAATAATCTACATTCATTGGAAATGGAATACAATGCTTAATTACTAGAGAATAAGAGTAATTAAGTAAAAAACAAAAACTTCACATATTGATCAACTACTACAACAACAACTACTAGGTAGGCTTAGGCTTGATACAAATCCTCTCCAGAAATACGTAAATACCAACGTTGGTACATGTCCCGCTTTTATACCTAAAATGTTTAAAAAACCCACTTTTAATGGAGAGAGTATCTGTCAACTCTTGTGGATATCCATATTTCAAAAACTACTGAACTGATTTTGATGAAACTTGAACTGTTCCCGGAGTTGGAATGTTTCTAAAACGGTCTGAAATAAAAAAAAAATTAGCTTCACGCTGTATCCCGCACACAGCAGGGTAGGCAGAGGG
>DWAO01002365.1:0-16171 GCA_018230605.1 Heliconius congener | reverse complement strand
CACTAGGTTCCCTCTGCCTACCCTGCTGTGTGCGGGATGCAGTGTGAAGCTGATTTTATTTATCTTAGTATAAAATAATCAAATTAGCTACATACAATACAATAGCCAAATATGGCAACATACAAAATATTTATGCATATGTTTTATATTATTTATGAATATGATAGGTACTTAAACATATGCATATTATTTTTTTCTTAGGTGAAAAAAACCAAATAGTTGTTAATGTTATTTGAATTAGAAAATAATTAAAAGAACATACCTTAATATTTTTTGGGATTGAGGTGACGCCTAAAAATTATAAAAGAGGGTAGGCTATACAAAATATACTTTTCAGCGCCTACCTATACTCGAGTCGTGGAAGTCTCCGTTATTCGACATTTAACCCAATTAACATATTAAAATGGACAGCATTTTTGAGGTAATTAGATTTCGTTGTATACAAAAAACTAGCTTTTTTCCATTTCAATCAAAATTGTGAAACGACATCTTTATGTATGCGGAAACTAAATTGAAATCTATATAATGTAGTCAATAAAATCCTTATTCTGTACCTTCTAAGGTTATATTGCGTGAAACGTTTTTATTATATAGTGTTTTTTTGTAACAAAATGTATTACTATTATTTGATATTTAAATTCTTCAGAATATTAGTGGACTAAAATGTCATTTTCTATTTTTACTTTTTAGTTATCCTTTATTTTTTTTGCACTTAAAAACATATAAGAAACACAAAAATTAAAAGGTTAGTTAGCAAAGGTGGGCTTATTTCTAAAAGAAATCAGTTATAATAGTCTTATAAACTATTTATAATTAATAAATAAATATAAAAAAAATTAAAACCCAGTAATTTCATATTACGTTATCTCTTCGTCCCCATAACTATTACAAAAAATACATTGACATTTTACACAGTTTAACATTGACATTTTTCTATGTAACGTTAAAAATGTTTTATAGATAACATTGTCTTTTAATAGAGTCAGCGATTTAAATAGAACAGTAACTAAACAAATTGATGGGTTTACTTTGACCTGAAATAATGAAGTTTCGCGTAACGCCCCTGTTGTACGAAACCTGACAATCGTCGAGTAAAATGTTGTATTTATTTGTTACATTTTCATTTATTTATAGTTTTATAAAATAAAAAAGGCAGCCTTAATTAAATAAGCAAATACATTTTTTTATAGCTCATTTAAGTACTTTATTAACATAAAAAAGTGTAGGTATTGCATAAATATCATGTCATCGTTAAATAAAAATATCGTACGCCACTTTCGGTCATTCAGTATGCTTGTAGATGAAAAATAATAACTTCACGACTGGCTTCAATATATTATATATTGTAATATAATATATAATATATTGAGGCCAGTCGTGGTCCAGATGCACGAGCGTATGATTATGAACGCAACTTGTTGTGAGTTCTATTCCCATTCGAGGATATGAAATATTTCATATTTTCATTTATTCGCTCTGGTATCACATAGAGCGGCGTTGAGTTCCGCCACTCAACGCGCAATGCCTCCAAAATTCGACGGGGGAACAAATGGGGAACGGTTTGCCTTTGGCTTCACCGCTGTAAGTGAGAGACAGCGTGTGAAACTGAAAAAAAATGTAATACATTTCGATGACCCGAAACTGTAGTACAGTAGCATTACCATGCCCATGTATATTCACATTGTTTAAAATCCACACCATTTTTTTCAACTCTTAACCTCATTATGTTTCGGGGCGTATTTTATATTGCGAACTTTCAGTCGCCACTCCGCGGTGTCGTCACCGCCGCGCCCAACGTCGCCTGTTTTAGACACAAATCAACTAAGTGCTCGCGAACACCCATTTACTTCTAAACGATGTTCTAACTATTTATACAAGCATAAATTCTAAATGAAAATCCCAGGTACTGCACTCTGAATACTAAATTGTGCCCTGTGGGATTTGGCTGTGAATTCCAAAGCTAATGAAATCGGCCTTTAACCGAATGTTTTAAATATATTACGATTTATGAGCATACAATACAATTTTAATTAAATCTGACTTTGTAATTATATGGAAATGAGTTTTCTTTTATGAATGTATAAATAAAATCTGGTTTTGTTTTTAAAAGTGGCTTTAATGTATTGTATAGTATTTAAAATGAGAAATATATGTATATACTGATTATTTTATTAAACTACTTTATTAACATTTTTAAGTGTAAAATATATTTTTGCCTAATTTATTTTGGACTTAAGAAATCCTACCAATTTAAATAATATACGTCGTTTGATTCATAAATTATTGATTGTGTTATCTTTTCATATTAAATTTATGCTGAAAGTAGGTCAAAAACTACTGCCCACATTGTCTTTCATTACTAAATCTATTCAATTGCTTAATCATATTCTATATCCCGATTGAAGAAGATGCTCTTGGTAAAATTGACAACGATTGAGTTTTAAGGAAAAAAGAAAAGGACAGCCCCTGTGGGCTGTTACCTGTAAAAAAAAACTTTTACCTGTAAAATAAGAATAAAATATAATTTTAGTTAAATAATTACGTATTTCGTTTCCCATACAATAGTTACGACACGAGTTGGAGCGGGTGGTAAGCGAAAGGGATCGGCTACTAGCCGAAAGTTCAGAGTTGGGGGCGGACAAAGCCACGCGGGAGTCGGAGCGGGCTGCTCTACGGGCTGAGCTCAGGGAGGCGAGACAAAGGGAACAACGACTCCTTTTAGACATCGGCGATCTAGAAGATGAAAACATATCGCTACAGAAACAAGTATCTGCGTTGAGATCCTCACAGGTAATATTGAATATGTAAGTTTTATATGATCTTTGGGGATGCATGCAATTAATATATATAACATATTATATTTCTTTTTTAAGGAAAATTTGTTGTTCCGTAAAATGTCTTAAAAAATCTACATTGGTAAGAAGAAATAAATATTTCAGAGATTTCAAAGGTTTCCTTTCGACTACAGTATATTTTGATTTACACTTAACATTGACCAATGTCTCTTTAGGTTGAGTTCGAAGGTCTAAAGCATGAGGTCCGACAACTTCGTGAAGAGGCGGAGATCGCTCGAGCCGCCGCAGATGAGACGGCCGTGCTGCGTCGTATCGCCGAAAGGCAGCTGGCTGAGGCTCTGGAAGCGTTACAGGCGGAAAGGGAAGCCAAGTTCGCGGCGAAGAAAGAACTCGACGCCCATCTTAGTAGAGAAGCACAGTATAACATTAATAACTTGGCGAATAGTATACGAGGTGAGTTAATATATTGGTAGTATTTGATGCTATACCCGAAGCGACATTTCAACTAATACATATGAATTGTAAATTCTATTTAATATAAGAATTGCAATATCAATATCATGGCCAGACGTGGCGCAGTGGCGCAAGGGTATGACTAAACGCGACTGATTGTGGGTTCGATCCCCGCTCTAGGAAATGAGATATTTCATGTTTTCATTTCTTTCCTCGGGTGTGATTTCCACTACTCAACACACAATGCCTTCAGAATTCAGCAGAAAATTAAAAACGAAGTGCCGTTATCACTAAGTTCCTTATGCTACCCCGCTGTGTGCGGGATAAAGCGTGAAGTACAAAGAAAAAATGCAATATTATAACAAATAATGTATAGCGGAAATATATACAAAATACAGGTAATAACTGATATCGATAAAAAAATTGTATGAGTCATGTTGATTCTATATTCTATACATGAGTTATGAATCCATTATAGATACAAATACGGATGAACAGCCTCGAGCGCTAGGAACGACTTCAGTTTTTAAATAGGACGCGTCTCGTCCAGGCCGCAATTTTAAATTTTGATATGTATTGCGTCAATTAATTAAGCGCTATGTGACTGACGGTGCGTTAAATGAACTAATCTAATTGGAGATATTCACTAGATTTTGATTGATGATGATGTATGTCTGTTTTATTATATAGAAATATTTATTATTCATTATAAAATATTTTTTATTACGTGAACATTTATAATATCTAGGTATATTGTGTGAAATAGCATATGTTTTTATTTATATTAAAAAAAATTACTACTCAATTTTTTTTAAGCTAAGATGCTGTTAGTATATTTTTGCGATCTATTTCTTATTTTTTATAGGCTATTATTGTAGACTAGACATTTTTTTTGTAATATACATATCTACTTTACTGTTATAAAGATTTCAATAGGGTATAATTTCTACTTTCCAGGTATGCCAGACGAAGCCGGGTCAGAGGAGGGTGAAGCTGGAGGGTCGGGTATGGGCGAGCTAGGAACGGCGGACCATCACGCCGACTTGTTCTCTGAAGTACATTTACATGAAATATCGAGACTCGAGAAGCAGTTGGAACAAGCGCATAATGAAAATGTAAGTCGTTTTTCATATGGAAAATGTCATTGTATATTTTTTGTAGTTAGTTATGTAGCTACTTTTAATGCAAAATATGTTATAGGAGTCAAATTTTAATGAGCAAAGTCGATTTGAAATGTAACTTGATATCTAGTAACAAACAAAATTATAAATAAATGATGGTTCAACATTTCCTAGCCGTAATATCTATGTCGCATAAAAAAATACTATAAATATAAATTCCTATTTGTGATGAATAGGGTAAAATTACTTTAGATCAGAAAAAATAGGTGTAGGTTAGATTTCATAATATAAATATATATTTTTAATTTTATATCAAGGTTTTCGACTGCTATCTATATTTTTAATATGCGAAACAGCAACTGCCATAATATGTCGTATGTTCTTTTAAACAAAATGTTAATTGATTGATACGACGTTACTTCATAAGTCTGAAATCAATTTCTTTCTATACACGAATGTAGAAAGAAAGAGTTTCAGAATTTGCTTACAAGATCAACTGACGTCATAGTAGAGCAAATATCTAGCTGAAATTTAAAATGTAAAACGTAAATGCAATCTGTTCTAGGGTCACTAGCACAGACTTTTGAATTAAAATTTTGTGTTAGTTACAATTGTTTTATACAGTAAGGGATAAACACGATGTGTTTGTATACAGTCGCAGCTGTCGTCGTCGCTGCGCACGGCGCAGGCCACGGCGGAGAGCGAGAGCGCGTCGGCGGGCGCGCTGCGCGCCGGCGTCACGCGCGTGTCGTCGCGCGTGGCCGCGCTGCACGCGCTGCACGGCGACTGCGCGCCTTTGGTTAACATCTATTCTATTTGTTTTTAATTTGTAAGGTGTTTTTGACGTTATAGACAAATATTATACTGGCGAAAGACTTGCTGGAGAAATAAATATGAGGCTGGTAAACCAAAACTTTTTATCTAAAACTGTATATTTGACATACAGGTTTAGACAAAAAGTGGCAAAACAGCGTTATAACAACTGCTATTTTTTGTTCACGGTAAAATTTTATATTTACAATCTGAATCATCTGAAATTTGAAATGATTACATTGTTCTTATGTTACATAAATTATTACAGTGTTGTTACAAATTATTACATTGTTGTTGTACAGGAGGATGACAAAGCAGAAGGTGGTATTGCATCACGCGCAGCCAAGTGGCTGACATGGTGGCGCGTGTCCGGCGGAGAGCTGGGCGGCGTGTTGGCGACATTACGCGAGCTAGACGCCCCGCCCGACGCCAGCGCCGCAGCGCTGCAACGTGCGCACCTAGCGCAACTCAGCGATCGTGTAGCTGATGCCGAACTTCGCTGTGCAGCGCTGCAAGCGGACGCCGATTTATTGAGAACACTTGCTGGCGGTATGATTTTTCACTATGGTATATTAGGATAGGTGGGTAGTGTCTTACTGTATACCCTTTAGTTATGGGTTCTAATTTTATAAATATATTAAATATAATTATTCCTCTAATTGAATCCCGCAGATCTCTTTGGTTCAGCAAATTTAATCTGCAGTATAGTTACATGAGTAACTCTACTAACACTAACTTAATTTTTATAATTAGGTTTTTTACCTTATATTCTAAAGGCATGCGTAATAATTTTAAAAAGTGATTTATTATTTAATGATATTTAATGATGAGTGATTTACTATTTAGAAACATTCTCCATAGTTCATCTATTTTTGTTATCATGTAACACAACATTAGTTTTAAAGAAACTTTATACTCACACAGATCCAATGTTACTTATACAACAACACAATTTAACTTAATGCCTATATGTATAAGTGGGAAAAATAAATTAACAAAATATACTTGGATTAACACAATTATAAAGCTACAATAAAAACATTAATAAGTAAAATGTAATGCGCGGCAGGCGCGGGCCGGGCGCTGTCGTCGGCGGCGCCGGCGCTGGCGTCCGCGGCGGAGACGCTGGCGGCGCTCTACCACCACGTGTGCGCCGTCAACGGCACGCAGCCCGAGCGGGTGCTGCTGGAACACGCCGGGCAGACCGATGGTATGCGTGAGTTTTCATCATTTTATTATTAAATCGCCCTACTGTTTTTTCAAAGAGGTTTGTATATTTTTAAGGAAATTTATATTTTATGGTTTATTATATTGGTGTATATTTTGTTCACTATGTAAGAAAGTGTAATTTTTGTTTATGAATTATACACGAAGGATGATTTATGATAAATAGAAAAATACGAAAGATTAAACTTCTTTTTAAATTGTATAGTAATACATATTTATGTTAGTGTTTGTAGCAGGATATAAAATAATTATATTATTCAATTTTTTGTTCTTTTATTTTAAAAGGAAACAATAATAATTATGACAATATTATATGATATTGATAACTTAAGACTTTCCATAATATTATAATATTTTGTCTGTTCCCTTTTAAAATTGATCTATTATATTGTTTTTCCAAGGTTCAGGTGGTTCAGGCAAGGGCGTAGAAGAAGAAGCGCTAGCGCTAGCAGCCGGGGAACTAGAAGGGCTCCGCGCGGCGGGTCTGGTGGCGCGCTCCGCCGACACGCTGCTGGACCAGCTGACACACCTGCGGACCGCTCTCGACACCGCGCTAGACTCCAGGTTGAGACACCAACCCGGTATGTGCATATTGTATTTGGTAGTACAGTATAAGTTTAACTAAGAGTTTCCCAACGTAAGGATCGGTGTGTTTTTATACACTGGGTTGCCTCTGCCTACAGTACGCAAATGGCTACGCAGATTTTAGATATTTTTTATTTTTCATTATTTTTTTCAAAACTAGAAAATCCTTTAAATGACCTAAGGTAGTTAAAACAGAATATTATAATCAAAAATTCGGAATTCAACATTTCCTTTCAGACTCAAATTGTCCTAAATATGTAAAAGAGAATAAAACAGATAATTTTCAACAACAACAAAATAATTACAATAAACAATATACAGGAAGCACAGTTAAAGATATCATTGATTATTTTGAAAATATATCGAAAAGCGGACCACCACCATTATGTGAACCTAATACTTACAACAATACAGATAATAATAAAATGAAAACATCTAATATTCATTGTAAAATGAATCCAATCCTATCAGTTATGAAACCTAGTTTATTCACTTCACCATTTACATTTAAAAGAAAATCTAATTCCATACAATGTGATATAAATTTGTATGTAATGTGGCGTCAAGCGATGTTCCAAAAAAACGTTTATTTAAAGAAAACTAATTTAGTTCAAAGCAAAAGAAGTTCTAGAAGTCAATTTAATGTACGGGAGTCTTTGAGGGCGAGTGTCAAAGCGGGAATACTTATGTTGCAATATGTTATTTGAAAATGTGACTTGTTTTCTTACTAATGTTAGTATTGTTTGTGGATATAGTAGTTAATTTAGTTAGAGTAATTTACGGGTTTTGCCTTTTCCACAATAGTTTTTTTTAATTATTTTTCAGCACAAAATACAATGATTTTAAATCGCAAGAATGAAACAGAATCTATATCTCTTGTAAATTATTGCCACTTTTTGAATAAAGTAATTTAGTTCAAAGTAATATAACTATTATTTGTAGAGACGGTCATTTGTTTAGTTAGCATAGCTTCGATTTTAGATTATTATACTTTACTTGTGTAAAAAAAACATGTCAAAGATTCAGTTATGGCACAGGGGCACAAAGTGTGGCTGTATACGCGACTGGTTGTGAGTTCGAACACCACTAAAGAAAATAAAATATTTATTTAAATTTGTATTTTCATTTCTTCGCTCTAATGTCGAGGCAAAGAGCGGCGTTGGGTTATGCCACACACGCAATGACACCAGAAATCGGCGGATAATGGAGATCGGAGTCTCAACACTGGATGTGTGATTTCGACGTATGATTTGTAGCAACTTCTTGAAATTAAAATTTTTTTGGTAGTGTTATAACATAGAACACACAATTAGTTAGTCCTTAGGTGGGTGGCAAAAGGAACAATTTTGAATACTTCGCTCAAAATTTTAGTGTCTTATAACGATTATTATAAATATATATTCCAAATAATACAATAATATATTTTCGTTTGGTTACACAGTAATGGAGGCGGAGGAGCGCGGCGCTGAGCTAGCCGAACTACAGGAGCAAGTGATCAAACTGAAGTCGCTGTTGTCCACGAAACGCGAACAAATAGCCACACTGCGCACAGTGCTCAAGTCGAACAAGAACACCGCCGAAGTGGCACTCGCCAACCTCAAGTCCAAATACGAGACGGAGAAGACCATAGTGACGGACACTATGTTGAAATTACGGAATGAGTTGCGGCTTCTGAAAGAGGATGCGGCGACGTTTTCAAGTCTCCGCGCCATGTTCGCGGCGCGCTGTGAGGAGTACGTGACGCAGGTGGACGAGCTGGCGCAGGCCCTGTCCGGAGCTGAGGATGAGAAGAAGACTCTCAACCAGCTGTTACGCCTTGCTGTCCAGCAAAAGTTGGCGCTTACGCAACGACTTGAGGAGCTCGAGGTAATTACGTTTAGTATATAATAATTTGCTTAAAAATGTGACCATTTAATGGGCGAAAGCCCTCTGATTTGTTGTGATCGTAAATCGATTTGAAAATAAATCATAATTTTTTTTTTATTATAATTTTAGAAGAAAACTTAAAGACATCAATAATGATTACAGTAAGCCTGAAATCAACAGAGAAAGAAACAGAACGGAGTGTCCTAATATATATATTTTTGTGTCCGTCTCTCTGCAGGTGGACCGCGAGATGCGCACGCGCCGCGTGCCCAAGGCGGGCGGCGCGGCGCGCGCGCGCGGCCGCGACTTCTAGCGACTGGTGCGCGCGCTGAAGGCGGCCGCCGCCGCCCTGCGCGCCCTGCTGCAGCACCGACCACGAATTTAAACGCAGGCGTTTTGATACTCTTTTAGCGGACTAATTCATTATTTATACGTTTTGTACGAAGCGCGCCCTCGTATGTTAGTGATGTTGCGATCTCTGCGTTATCGCCGAATGGATATTTTGATATTCTATTGCTCCCCCTATATTTTGCACGTTCCGATGAAGTTTCATGTATTTTTGTAATAGCGTTGGTGTATTTTATTAATACGCGAATGTATTTACCCCCGCGCCGCGTCCCCCCGCGTCCCCCCGAGGGGCCCCGCGGGGCGCGCGCCCGCCGCGTCGTTTTGTATTATATACATGGTAATATATATTGTAACGTCGAACACGAAGATTCGTGTGTATGTATGTATGTAAATATAGAATCCTTTACTCGATACGAATGTTTAGAACGTCCAAGGATAAAAAGATTAAAAATTTTTCATCGATGTCCATCCATTGTGTGCGCGTAAAGACTATGTAATCTGTTCTCTAGTTGATACGTTTGTTGTGTTGTCGTGGCCCTCCGCCGCCTACTTTCGTCCATCTTGTTCTAGTTGTATGCGTAGTGTTTCCGTATTTGTTTCGTTAACGTAACGTTGACACCGTCGTGACGTCGGTTACTTCAGGATATGATCCTCGTTGTTGCAATCGGTACGTCGGATTTGACTCGATTGCTGTTTCACCCCACGCGTCGTCGTTGAGGCTCGCGCTTGAAATACATACTTTATATTGGTCGACCATCTTTCCAGTCTCGATGAATCCGAGCCTCAAGTGAACATCGCGTGGACTCCCGAGTCGCGGTGCAGCACCGTCCAACTCCTGTCCACGGCCGGCCCTCGACCCCCATTCACTTTCCCCTCCACAGTCCTCCTCACTTCCCCATTCCCGCTCACTCCCCGTCCGCCCACTTTTCGCACGCGTTCCTAAGTTGCTCAAACTCTTGCTCATACAAGGGGCGAGGCCGGCGTTCTATTTATAAGACAAAATTTACAAGAGATTATTGAAATTTTACGATTAATCGTTATGTTATCGGATGTGATGTTGGCAGCTTCCCCCCCACACGTAGTGCGTAGGTACTTTTTACCGTTTTAGCCGTAGTTTAGACGAATATTTTAACCTTCATGTATCTTAGTAGTTAAACGGAAATCTGTTGGATAGTAGTGAATCTTTTGCTATATTGACTCAAGTAGCGTAAGCGCCCGCGCGGCCGCGACCGCGCCCGTAGCGGCCGTGCGCCGCGCGCGCGTCGCGAGGACCATTGCCTTGCATTTATTGTTTTCATTAGATTAATCAATCGGCTAGCTTTTAACGTAGTTTCACTCTCTTCTCGTACTTAAAATTGACTCACCATTTATATAGAGTTAGCGCGTAATATGTTTCCAAGTATTATTTTTTGTCTTCGTAGCTTAGCAGCAGACTCGTGTGTTGTATTCCTGTTTGTTTGTATCTAGTCAGTGTAGGCGCGTTTAGTAGCCGCGGTATCTTGCGTCCATTCTACTCGTCACGTCTATGCTCATTGTTTTATCGTTATTTGTTAAGCTTTATCCGACATCTTGACAGGTATTGTTCGTATTATTATATATCAACAGTCTACACTACATTTTGTAGTAGATGCCGCAGTCTGCTGCCGGTGGTGGTGTTAAGCGATTAACCAAATATTATTTTTTCTTTACACTATTTATGTAACACTTTAGATCGTTTTTATATATATATATATATATATATATATATATATATATATATATATATATATATTTTGCCTTAGACATAGATTTATTTTATATCATAGAGAAAATTAACTTTTTTATTATTTTAAATATTAAAAGTATATGAACTTTTTGCCTGCTAGTTTCGACACGATCGCGTTCGACGACTCGATGCATGATTGTTCCCAGTGCTGCTGTCGATCGACCTCTACTATTTTATTATTATTAATATATAGTACGTATCGATAGATTGCACAGTTTGATTGTATATCATAATAGCGTCGCATTATTATTATTATATGTATATATTATGTTTGTTCAGTTCCAAGATGGCCACACTAGTTCCTTTCAGTAATCAAACACCAGATTACATGTCTTTGATGTGGAGTGTCAGGTGTCAGACATTGTCGGGCGAGTGTCAGGCAAGTGTCGTCAGTGTCAGTATGTCGGGAACACAGATCGAGCTTCAGAGTTATTGTTATATATATTGTACTACGGTTGTTATTGCGAATGTTGGCGACAGAGCCTCGGGAACATATCATGACAGCGGAATTATTTTCAAAATAAGGCACGCCGTGTTGTCGCAATGACTGATATGAATCAAGTATGAAAATATTAAATTATATATTTAAAAATATTGTCTTTTACTTCTTATCTCCCTGTTAATAGCATAATTATTTAAACACAATGGCCTATAATAAAACAAAAGTGGTAATATTTAATGATTTTATTGTATTTAAATGCTTACAATAAATATACACTCAATATACGGTCTCATCCCTCCAATGACTAAGATCCATATCACAGTCCGTACACGAACTAAATACTCACTATTAGCAACTTCACATATTACAAGTAGACTTGGTTAGACGTTCAGCCTCTTAATTATAATATAAATCTCAGGATGTGTCACTACAGATAGATACATTTAATAGTTCTTAAATTGTAATTTTGTGTTAAACCAGTGGCGAATTTACCAGCAGCTGAGCTGATTTTTGAGATATCCAATTAGGCGGATCTTTTTTTTGTTATATCAAGAAATTAAAAACTATTTCTGTATTCTGATGTCTTACGTACTTTTCACTATGAGGTGCCGTTCTTCAGCCTAGAAAACCTATTTTCTATAGTAAATTCAGCCAGTTTGCCCCGCTTAAACCATTTTAAAAGCAATGGTGAAAATTTAACAGCCTAACCCTTGAAAATATGTAAATCCACCACTGCATTTGACGTACATTTGATAGATTAAACTTTTTTTTTTTCAAATAAATATATGGAAAATAGTACACCATGAATTATTACATACATGAAAAATTACGATTAAATTTATTATTGATAATAATGACAATAGTCAAATTACGACATAAATAAAGTAAATTATACATTGAAGTTTCAATAAATAGTAATGTACATTATATAAATGCTATAATAAAATGGATATATAGTATTTTTTAATTTATAATTAAAAAATAGCAAAATATTGTGCGATTATCAAACTTTTTAAAGTAAAAAATATAATAATATATTATGCACATGATAGATGATGCACATCACATAATATACAGTTTAATTACGCACATACAATTTTTTTTATACAATACATAAAAATGGAACTGGATGCTTACATGAATTTCATTTTATTTTAGAGCCTCATTAAACATACTGCGTCTGTGTGATTATTTTTAAAAGTCATATATAGTTCCAAAACTCAGTGTAAAAAAGCCTTATACAATGTCAAATATAGCAAAATAAATAAATGGCACAGTATAACATGGATATTTACGTATACTTACTATAATTTACAAAAGTTAATAGTTGAAGTTATTTTTTAAAATGTGTAATAACTAGTTTTTCTACTGATGGATATTTTCAAATAATAAATATGTATATCAAAATTGTGCCAAACGTACTAAAAAAAATAAACATACAAAATGTATTAGTTTCTTTTTTTATAGGTAAACCTATCAATTTGCATAGTGCCTTGGAGATGTAAGCTGCTCAACTGGCACGCCTAAAAGCCATAAACAAGAAATAGAACAAGAACACAATGTATCAAATATAACATTAATAATTGAAGAGAGCACTGTAGAACACAAGTTGATAATTACTACGAAAAAAAGTAAAATTAGAAATCATAAAAGCAGTTTAAAATTACAATTTATTTACAATCTTGTTAAATTAATTTTTAATGTATATTTTATTATATTGTAATAGTATTTTATATAATATGATATAAGAAAGTGAATATACAAATGTCAATATTTTATAGATTCATATGACAGTTACTACAGGAATGCTAGATTTAATGTACAACAACATTAATACTATGAAATAGGAAATATGAAAAAAAATGCAGATATGATGATTAATCTACTAGAATATTTATTTTAAGTTCAAAATTGCAATATAATTTTGATATATTTGAATAATAAAGTATATATCTAGCAGCTATAATTTTTTATAAACGTTATATATATATAGTATATGCACTGTGAAGTAGAGTCACGGAGAGAAAGAAATAGCTATCATATTTGTGGAAATTAAAAAAAAAACTCGTGACAGTATTATAATGGAGAGATTGGTAAAATTACGTGCCATGTACATATTTATATTAGATTTTAGTATCCTTTTAATACAAAATACTGTTATTGTTATCTCTCGTAGGAGCCACTACTATAGAACATGTATTCGCATTAACATTACATTTAGTTTTATTAGTGACATAGTACAACCGTACATGTTGCTACATTAAGTAAGACGAATTAAACATATTGTTATTGTTTAAAACGAAATGATAACTATGATTTATAATGATCATAGTTATCAATTAAACCATTCATTTAATAAAATATTTCAAACCATTCTATAGAAATAATAAATACAAAAATAATTTTACATTATAATTAATATTACAGTAAGGTCGATGTGTTGTGGCTGTCTTGAAGAAAATAAAAAAAAAGTAAGAAAAGAATCTAAAATCAAATCTGCACAGGCAACTAACTATAGCTAACTTCAGAGCGACCACAACTAATCAGCCTGTACTGTAGATATGATAAAAAAGCGAAATGTTACATTTCACTCACACATGTCTCTGCATTAAAATATAGTGTCTTAACACTAACTTATCTTTTCCACAAAGTTAAAAAAATGTACATTATAAGTAAATTTAATTAAAAGTAACTTATAGCCTCACTAGGTCCATAACGTCAGCATCAGGCGGTACTGTGGAGGGTCTGAAATATCTGAAAAACAATTTGATTTCAATAGTTCCGTTTCAATACTCAGTTTTTGCAAAAAAAAAAAAAAATTTATAGACGCAGAAGTCGTTCCTGTGACCGGTAATATTGCTAATGTTGACTGCATTTCAAAATGCAATGCCAATGCCAAATTTCGGCGAAAAGTGAGGAATGGAGTGTCTTAACATTAGGTTCCCTCTGCCTAGCCTGCTGTGTGCGGGATATAGCGTGAAGTAAAAAAAATAGTATTTCATTTAAAAACCATTGAATATATATTTTTTTCGAAATTAAAATTTACGTTCAAATATTTGAAACAAAAAATTAAAGATATAATAGAAAAAAAAATAAATGAAATTATCCAGATATTGCAGACTTGGTGGTTTTAATAAGTCAGTACTTAGTAAGTAGTACAGTTACGTCTTCAGACTCGTTGCCGACGTCCATTTGTAAGGTGTCGATGTGAGAATGTAAGTGAGAATCGTTACGTTGGTGTAAAGAGATGAAGATTTTAGTGTAAAATCTATTAAGAAAATTATCTATATAATTATTACATTACATTAAGCCTGTTATATAATTATTATTATATATTAATTAGGATACAAAAAAATGGTTTTTAAGGAACAAAAAGATACTTCTTGTAGTATTTTGAAAATTGATTTATTATATGTATTCTCTACTATATAAAATAAAATAAGATAAAAATTTACTGTTGCGAATGATACAAAAAATGTATATATGAAAAATACAAAAAAAATACGTGTTTAGCAGGTGTACGTACCTGGCGAGTCGGTAGTAGAGGCGCACGCGGGCGGCGCGCGCGCACTCGTCGGGGCGCGCGTCGTCGTCGTCGTCGTCGCCCACGTCCCACGTGTCCACGTCGCCGTCCGCGCGCCACGCCGCCTCCTCGAACGGCGCCGGCGCCGGCAGCGCCGCGTCGTCCGCGCCCAGCACCTGCCGCATGTAATAGCGTCACGGATACTGTCTAAACGTAAATGCAATGATAATAGTCGTCGAGTCAATTTATAATGTGCCGGAGGGGGGTAGCGGAGGTTGGGTAATACACCCTGCCTCCGGTAATATCAATCCGGTGTTGTGAACAGGGGCACGATTACTATTGCTAAACACGGATCACATTAAATTTTTGAAATATAAGCAAATATGGCACTAACAGCGGCGAGCGCGAGCGCGAGGTCCCCGTCGGCGGCGGGGAGGCGCAGCGCGCGGCGGCGGCGCGCCAGCGCGCGCGTGCGCTGCGCGCTCAGCGCCACGCCGCACTGCGCCTGCGCCGCGCCGCCCGCCTCCGCGCCGCCCGCGAACAGCACCGTCGCCAGCTTCTGGAAGTGCTTCACCTGCAATGGACGGATATTTTATATTTAGTATAGCTTCGAGTTGTAACATGCATTTAGCTAAACAAGTAGAGATAATCTTACTGAACTTTTGTTGATTTTTTCTTTTATTATTCCTTTAATTACAAAAAAAATATCCAAGATGGCCACCGCAAAAAATAGCGGACTACATATTTTTACACATTCTTAATAAAAGTATGCTAAACTAGGAGAATATAATAGAAACACACTACGTAGTAACTACCTTAAAACATCTGCACAATTTTTGTATTTATTTTCAATGAATAAGCGTTTTGCTTTTAATTTTTTTATTTACTTTATTGTAATTAAGTATGGTATAAAGGAGAATGGCGAACTTTCCTAGAACCCTGGGCTTAATTTTTGACAGAAACGAAAATTAAACATTTTCACAGATAAATGCATAAAAGTAAATATTTGTAATGTAAAAACAAATAAGCTAACCTAAAGAATATCAAATATATAAAAATTTTATTGTTTTTTCGTTTTTTTTTTATAGATTTAAAAGATAATATTCTCTCTTGCCAAACGATAATTCCTAGTAATTATCTTTGGGTATGGCCGTGTGGTGTCCGGCGTTAAAACAGCACCACTCTTCCTGTGGAGATCGTAGGAGGCGATCGAGGGATAAATACCAGGAGATG
>DWAO01002364.1:0-16172 GCA_018230605.1 Heliconius congener | reverse complement strand
GTACAAGCTTAACAGTATTTTACTCTGGAAGAAATATAAGTTCTGTAAAAGCCTCTAGGTGTTTGATTTCATTACAGTACCTTAGTAACCTTAGTAACCTTCAGATGGCAAATATCTTATTAGACGATACTTTCTGATGGCATTGTTTAAATCTCATGTATTGCAAATATAACTTTCTTATCACTGTTCGTTGAATCTCTAGAGAAGGTTTTGGGTCACACATAACATAATGAAATATAACGATAGAAGGTTCTTACGGTTCTTCGTTCTGGTTCCGGCGGAATATACAATAATTCTTAACCATTATTTATTTACTTTAAAAAAAATCAATTTATAACTTAACAACTAGAGCTAAACGAGCCAAAGTATGAAGGTGTTCGCAAGCGCCTAATGGCAAAACGCAACATGACGTTACACGCTTAGCCAATGGAGGTCGTATTTTAATGTTCAATAATCATAAAGTTCAATAATCATAAAGAACAGATTCTGTTTTCTTGAGTAACATATTTTTTTATATATGCTGATAATAAAAAACGTAGATATGTACCGCTGACGAAGTCCTCTCGAACACCCACACATGTGAGTGCGTGCTCTTTCTCAGAATTATAAAGACAAGTTGTTCATGATTGAATATATAATATTTATAACCGATATGTTGGCAAACACAGCATAACAAATAAATATAGGAAGTATGCGGGCGAAGCTGCGAGTGAGTCGTTAGTATTATATAAAATCTCTGTCGTGATTCTGATTGACTTACTTCATCGAACCATTTATGACTGTAAAAGTGAAAAGAATTACTTTTTTTGATTTTTGTCAAATTTAATATACTATGCTTGAGTGAACTTAATTATCATGGACTCCGGCATCAAAATTCACTTGGGGGAGAAATTAATAAAAATATTTCCTCGTTGTTGTTGTAAAAAAATTAATGACGTAGGCCTCTGACACACAGAGTATCTCATATTTTTTGACTTCACGCACATAGCTTCTAAGCTCTAAACGCAAATTTTTGAAACTAGCCAAGAAATCAAGAGTAAAAAAAAAACATTGGTATTTTATAAAAAAATAATAATTGCAGTTCATTCAATACAAAATTAGTGCATACTTAAATTTATGAGCTACAAATTCTACTATCCGTTGACAGACAGTCGGTTACAGTCACACTTTGTGCCTTTGCGCCACGGCTGGCCTCTATGATATAGGTATATAATAATAATTTGTATTTTTCGATTGTTTTAATATAATGATTAACTTCAATATAATAATGGCTAAATTAATTTTCAAATTGAATGTACCAGCATTGCTTGAAATATTTTCTTAATGAGAAATTGAAATACATACAAGTTTAAAGCAAAAGATACACAACAAACAACACAATCTGTAAATAACAGATTCTGTAAAAAAATATATGTTAATCAAAATTATTTGACAGTAACCGTTATTTAGAAATAACTTTTTATCAATAGCCGAAACCGAAATATTATCTCCTTATTGAAGGCCGAAATATTACATCCGTAACAACCCTGATACATTAAACAAAAGGAAAAGGTACTGACTGATTTATATAATGAAGGCTCATCTGGGAGTTTTTAATTAAAACAACAAGAGCCCGAAATGAGGTGTCAAAAATTTTAGAAAAACTTCTTAGATTGATCGATATCAAAAATTTGTCCATTTTCCTCAAGAAAAGAACAATTTTTTAGCGTGATTCAATTAAGTTTGTAGGTCTTTCCTTTTTATATTGAAATTTCAAAGTAAATATATAATTAATTATTTGCATTAGTCCACTCTGGTGTCTAGGTAAATCGCGGCGTTGAGTTTCGCCACTCAACACGTATTGCCTCCATAATTCGGCGGGACTCATTTCCCGCCGAATTGAGTATCTTAACACTGGGTTCCCTCTGCGGATTCAATTTAAATTTAAGCAGATTTAATTTTAATTTAATGTACATTCTTTTTAGCTTCACGGTGTGTTCATATAACAGGGTAGGCCGAGAAAACCTGGGAACCTAGTGTAAAGACTTTCCGTTCCCAATAAGCCACGTCCGTTCCCCACTTATCGCCGACATATCTAAGATAAAATATATATCACGGGTCACTTACAGTATCCGTGTAGTATTTCCTGTATTTGGTCCGTAAATAGACTCTGGATCGCATATAGTAACCGCAGGAAATGAAATACGGTCGACAGGATAGTGGGTAGATTCTACCTGCCAAGGAGAAATTTATGTTGAAGTAAACAAATCTCTTAGTGAAATATGCGCCCAACAGTATGGGCTTAGATGAATAAATATAGCGTCAACAGCTATTTTTTATAGTAATGAACTAAGTGTCTAATTTATTTGGAAAGGAAAATTGAAGGTAAATCTCCTTTAAGTCTTCGAGTATGTGACTACAAAACAATATAAATATTTAAGAGAAAAAAATGTAAATAAAACAGCAACTTCATGTTGCTAAGGGATCTTCTTAATCACTCCGTTCCCCAGTTTCAGCCTAATTTTAAAATAATTTCGCGGCCAGGATACTCACTACAGTAAAAGTTGGGTTGTCCACAAATTTCCTCCATATCATATGACTGAGATACCCACACAGACACATACTGGATGCAATTAATACACACCAAAGCAAATTTATCCACCAACTAGATTTGCTATGGAAATAGTAAACACCGTGCAGAGTACAATATTTACAAAATTCCTTAAATTTTCTATTCAAATTTTCATATATCTTCTTTCGAAACATTGCTTTCCTGTAAATATTAAATTCTTTAGTCAATCATCAAACAGGAGCTTCACGCTATTTGTCGCACAGAATATAGAACTAAGGCACTTTCCCCCCTTTCCGTACCGTGGCGATCGAACCCACAACCGTCACAATAATACTCAAGCGCGGAAATTACTTAATGAGGCCATCACGGCGCAGTGACAAAAAGTGTGATTGTAACCGGACTGACTGTGGGTCCGATCCCCACTCGAAGAAATTAAAAAGTTATTAAAATTTATATTACCGTTTAGCGAGGTCCACCGCTCAACACGCAATGCTTCCAAAATTCTCCGGCAAGTGAAAAACGGAGTGTCTTAACACTAGGTTGCCTCTGTTCTCTACCCTGCTGTTTGCAGTATACAGCGTAAAGCTGATTTATTTTGATTCAATATTTTAATTTTATTGGCTTTGGTAACAAGGCAAAGCGCGGCATTGAGTTCCGCTCCCAACACGCAATGCCTCGAAATATGGAGAAAGGCTAAGTAGTTTTTTCTTTTATTATAAAAAAATCAAGTACCTTTTTCATATAAGGTTTAAATAATAGAGCGTTAAAACCAAGTAAATTATAAAGTACTATTAAATGAATTGTGTTTTTAAAAACTTGTCATTAGTACAGCTGGTTCAAAGTTTGGAGTAAAGCTGCTAACTGTGGAAACTGTAATTACAATTCCATTTGTTGATTTTTTTTTAATATAAAATGTGTTGTGACTAACTTGAAATTGTTTGAAACAATCATTTTGATTTGTTTAAAGTTTTTTTTTGTAAATTAATACATATATGAGCTCGTCATGGCGCAGGAACACTAGCGTGTGACTGTAAAGGCAACGGCTGTGGGTTCGATTCCCACTCGGAGGAATGAAATATTCAATATTTATATTTCTTCGGCGTAAAAATGTGGTATTATTACGGTACTTTATTCACTTTTAATCCAATTATAAGATTTTATTCAACTTAATAAGTTTCTACAAGTGACTTTTGACCCCAATCATTATGTGTAAAGTCCTGGAAATAATAATTATTCATTCCCTCGAACAGGAATCGTACCCACATCAGTCTCGTTTAGAGTTAGAGGCCGTACATCTGTGACAACATCAACGACGGTTTCTAACAACGGAGGTCAAAGTAAAGAGTAGTATCACAAATCGCCCCAATCTCTCCTTTTCAAAAGATCAATATAAAGCTATAGTTTTTGGACTCCTATCTGTGTATAGAAAAAAAAGCAAATTAAAAATATTTTCAAACAATCATTATAAGAACAAAACAATATAGCCTTCAATGATGCTCTGTAAAGATCTCAAGTGTTCTTTTGTGTTTCAGTTGGAGGTAAAGTAAATTTGAATAAAAAAATATTACGAATTCGGTCCCCTGAGGAAATAAATTGTTTGCAAAACCTCTTATTTGAATTGCCGTGTTAGTGTGTGTGTGTGTGTTAAAGTATTTGAAATCTTCTGATCTGAAAGCTCAATTTGACATTTTCAAGGCAATGATATTAAAGGAGTTTTGTCTGCCAGAGCGGGGAAATGGAACTACGCTATGCTTCGGGTGGTCCTATATGTTAAATATATAGTGGCCCTTATATTTCGTATGTTTCATAATACTGTTTGTATTTTCACACATTTTTGACATTCAAAGGAAAAAAATCTATAAAAGTTTTAAATTTATTTAGTTTTAAGTCAAATATAAATTTATATTTCTTCCAAATGTACCAAAATTAATTGTTTGTTGGCGAAACCAAATAAATGTTACTATCTATTTATTTCATTAATAGAAAATAAAATTTAATGTAACATACAAAACGTGGGAGTACAACATCATAGCGTATTCATCATTAAAATACTTTCTTTGTTTCCCTTTGTTGTTTGTGAACATGAAGATTTACAAAAAAAATGTTGGAGTATAAATATACTTGAATCTCTGGAGGATTGATTACCGTTTATTATGAAATATGTTATAAGTAATTATCTTGAATCATAATATTATGTTACTCAATAGTCAATATTTAGACTTTGTTGACAGTTATAGACTTTGTTGTTTGAGTCGTCAAACAACAAAGAATGACTCAGAAATGATCTTACAGTCAAAATACAAATCTTTGAAGTTTCTGCTCAAATACGTTACAGAACTCAACGCCGCACTCTAACTACAATTTCTATTATCGTGTTAACTTGACATATTTACTGTTTGTTAATTATCTGTTAATTATCGGCAACGTTGTTCTTTAATAGGCCATATTTTAACCAAAATTGTATAAAAGGCGGTAGATATTTCTTTTGAGGTAATTTGCTAAATATTACGTAATTTTTGTATGCATTTTTTTGCTGGAATACTTGTTGATATATTATTAGTCGAAAATATTAAGATTACTAAATGACTAAATTATTTGAATAAATCTATTTTAATATACCCTCAATTGAAAATAATATCGATTTGCAAAATTGACTATAGATTTTATTATGGCGGTATTTTTTTTTTGTGTAGTCTGCCCTACAATAAAGCATTTATAAACTGTGTAACTAATATTTCCCTGATACTTATATTATTTAGTATTTATGTTAAAAACGTGACGAGATGGTAATTCAGCGTAGCGTCGATTTCTGATGACAACAGAGATACGTAAATGGAGTATCATGACTGACAGCGGCACCGCAACAGGTACTAGGCGGTAGCAGCATAATCTAAGTGCACCTAAGAAGACTCGTCCAGTCGACAAGCAGTGGTGCATGTCTACACAACAGCAAGCCACAGCTGACCGCAGGAGATGCCGATCGCCTCTGAACAAGCGTGGTAAGAGCAATTGTCACATAAATATTAAGATATTAGAAAGTCTTTCATTCAATCAAAAAAAGAGTCAGTATACTAAACATAAAGGCAATCCATAACCAAATTAATCAGTCAGTAAGTTGTGAATTCTCAAATAATTTGCAGATTGGATTTAAAATAAAAACATATTTAGATAAAAATGTAATTAAAATACAATATATATGATTGCTGTACTATTGCTATATTGCTGGGAAACGAAAATGTCTTATTGAGAACGAAGTGTCTTAATACTACTTATTTAGACTACTAAATAAGTAGTATTAAGACACTTCGTTCTCATTCGGCTGAATTCTGGAGGCATTGCGTGTTGAATGGCGCAGTTCAATGACGCCTTTACTTCTAACTTTGTGTACTTAGGTTTCTGTAATCCGCTCAACATTCTGATTGTCACGCCTGAGAGGATTTTGCCATACATGTTAGATAAAACTAAGTTATTTATGTATTTGGATAGAATATTAGCAGCCAGCGGATATATTGAATTGAAACTGAAAACGACTTTACATCAACTTGGTAATCGGTATTAATGTTGAATAGATTAATTATTCTCAAATTGAGTTTGATTTTCCCTTTATTATATTTGGAATAGAATAGCTTTTGAGTTTCGTCGGTTTAAATCTAATTTTGGCGTTAAGTTGCAAAACAGACGATGATTGTACGTAAAATCTTAATTTCTTTAATTATAGCGTTTCAAGCGTGCCTGTTGTCCGTAATATCCGTAAAGAATGGCGGAACTCAACGCCGTGTTTTGTCTTGATGCGAGAGTGAGTAAAGGGAAATTCGCGTAACCGAACCGAACGACGCTTAAATGAAACGACACAACCGTCGCGTTTACATTTAGATAGGTTTTAATTGTGCTTGTTAATAAAAATGGTTTTCCTTTATACTTTATTTCTTCAATATCGCAGCAAACTTTTAAAAATAACAGTAAGGCACATTTTATTTCTACACCTTTTTACAACAAAGTTTTACGGATTTTGTTCAGTAAGCTGATGAATCTTTGTGTTATCTAAGAAGTAATTGTTCTTAACTTAGTTACTATATTTTTATAATATATCTTAGGTATAAAAGTTGGTATTATCGTTTTTTTATATTGTTATTAAGACAAAATATAATATGTGTAGTCATTTTAGGGTTCCGTACCTTAAAAGTTACGGGACCCTTATATGATAATTTGTTGTTGTGTTTTTACCACTGATACACAAATTTTCCAAGCAGTATTATTATTTTCTTTTTATCAAATTTCAACTGAATTCTGAATGCATTACGTATTAAGTAGCAAAACTCTTTGTCTCGTTACCAGAAAGAAAAACTTAAAATACTAAATATTTAATTTCCTCGAGTGGGAATCGAATCCACAACCTTGCGTGTTTACAGCAGTACTTTTACAGTAGTACTTTTAGTATTTTACCAAAAACATTAAATAAATTGCAATAATGTAACGCCAAGATAACATATTATAAAAATCATATTAAAAATCACTAAAGTGCGCCGAATGCATATATTATAACAAAGGACAACAACAAACAGGCGGACGAAACCGCGGGCGTGACGCTAGTAGCTTTATTAAACCTACTTGCCAGAACTCCGTAGAAAGCCTACGAGCAAAGTAATAATAGGCTGAATACTCAAAGTTGTTCATCTGTTATTCGTCTCACGAGTTACGCCCGATAAATCACAAATCACACACAGATAAGTTGATCATTTGAAAAAAATCGCAATTTAGTTCCTTCGAAGATATAATATGTAAAACTATTTTTCAATGGAATTTTGGAATTCAATGATTCATTCACCCCCTCTATAATTAATAAATCATCCTCACGCTGTATCCCGCACACAGCAGGGTAAGCCAGAGGGCCTAAGACTAGGCCCTCTGGCCATTCCGTTTCTCCACTTTCTGCCGAATTCAGGAGGCATTGCGTGTTGAGTGGCAGAACTCAACACCGCGCTTTGCCTCGACACTTTCAAATAACTTCAACGGTTCAACTTTCAAATAACAGTGGAACAAATTATTAGACACCTCCCACTATTTATAAAAAGTAAAAATGTACATTTTATTGGTTCGAGTGTACGTGTCTGTAATTAGCATCCCTCAATTTATTTTGAAATTTCTGCTGTAGCGATTTAAAGTGACTTTAATAATAAGTTAATTACAGAAACTTATTACCCTGTTTGGACAGGGTAATAAGTTAATATTTATCGGACAAAAATTCCCTGCATTGAGAATATTTGAATTTCAAGATTGTTTATATTTTTATAAGAGAAATTTTTTTATGGTTATATAAAAAAGAGAAGCTGTCCGGTTTCTTGCCGGCACTTTTCTTCAGAAATGCCTTCTGAGGCGGTGGTAGCTTTATGTTCGATTTCAAAAGTGCTTGCAAATCAAACAGTCTGTTTGAGTAAAATATATTGTATATACTTAATCTCGCCATGAATATTGTAAGAAAAACTAACAACATTTTTTATCGCGCGTGAAATCTTAAAAATGTTTGTTTATTTTCAATTGTGCATATATGTATATACTTAGTCTGGCTATTATTTCATTCCTATGTATATATACCACTTCACACAGTATAAGGTGAATGTGAAGTATCTCTGTTATGAATAAATTACACTTTACATAAAAAGACTGCCTAGAAAAATAATACATTTAAAATATGAGTCGTTAGTTTAAGTGAGAACCGAACCCACAATCTTTTCTCAACTGCTCTATGATAGCGTTAATAACAATAGTGAAAAAGTAACTTCACATTTTTCCCACATATACCGTGTTATAAGAGCCAGGTAGTATAGTATTAATACAATCCGTTCCTCACTTAACGCCCAATTTTGCAAACGTTGCGTAGGTGATCGCTGAACTCAACGCTGCGCTTTATCTTGGTAACTACAAAAGGTGGTGTAATTAGTACTACGACCTATATTCGCCACATTCAAAAGATGTTTACGAGAGGTTCTGAGGCCTAAGCTTTTGTTCGCTTGTTATTTGCAAGGCGACTGCTTTAGATTATTTTACTATTTAAATATAATTCAAGTAGTATCAGAGTATATGATTGTGTATGGGATTATTGTGGATTTAATTTTTATCTGAGGAATATCATTCTATGTTTAAGATAATTAAATATATATTTTATAATATTTAACTCAGAACTAGGAATGGTTATGATTTCCATAACCTAAGCCTGACATAATTTTAAGATAAGTAAAAAAATGGAGAGCGAAGTTTATATAATTCGTTTATATTCGTTTATATTTCTGTTTTGTAGTTTCAAGCTGTCGTCCTCATAAAACGGGATAGACAGAAGAAATCTAGTGTTGGCACACAACGTTTCCCACGCAGTCACACAAAGTGACGGACCTCAACGCCGGGCTTTGTCTTTTTACCAATGTGAGGAAATAAAAATAATTCATTTCACTATGAGGAAATAGAAATCACAGCCATTGCGTTTATAATTATAATAACTGATAATATTTAAAGGGATGCCCCCTTTGCTGTTACTACAAACTAATTGCAATTACTTCTAAACAATTATCCATTCATTTACGAATATTAGGTAATATGTTTACGGGCTCAAAAGAAAATAACTTTACCTTTTGTGATTCTGTTATACTATTTATAGGTAGACGTAAATAGACCAGGGTTTCTCGAGTCTTCACGCATTAACTTGCATAACATTTTCACTTTACTGGTAAAAATCGTTAAATACTGCCAATCTACAAGTAATGTCTCGAAATCGGTGGATAATAGAGTGTCTTTTTCTTTAACTGGGTTTCTGATCAAGCTAAAAACAATGATTTACTTTCATATATCATAAAGACTAAAAATATAGAGACCACATAAATGTGTATAAAAAATATTTTCAGTGGCTAATGGATTTGATTAATTAACGTAGATAACTTTTCTTAGCATGAAGCTACTCTGATAAAGCTTTAGAAACATTTTTTTAAAATTTATTATTTTCTTAGAGAGTCGATATTTGCTACTTTGTCATTTCCCGTAGACCTTAGAATTTTCGAGAAAATGCGTGGCGGGGTCAAAGCGGTAATATGAAAATAATTTGAATATAATCATTCTCGCGAATTGGGATCGAACCCATAACCAAACCAATTGAACCAGTGAATTTAATCAAATATTTAGACGTAATTATAAATAGCTGAGCTGAGCTTGAGCTTCAAACCTTATTTGCCAGGGTCTGCCTTTCTGCTCAACCAATATGAATTTGCACATGTCCTGCATCACGACATCCAATCAGCGCTTCATCGTCTCTCTCCAGGGACTGATATAGTAAGGCACGTGCATCCGACATAGGTCTTAGGCCGTCGCGTAGCGTGACCAAGCCATCTCAGGAGGCGCTTTTGAAGCTTATCCGCTACGTCGCGGAATCCAAGACTACCTCGAATGAATGTGTTACATATGCAGTCAGACCGCGTATCGCCGCACATCTAGCTCAGAATCCTCATTTCCGTGACATAAAGTTAATGAGCGTGCCAAGATAGTGCTGGCGAGCATTTGCTGCCGTATGAAAGAACCAGTCGAGTGATGCTCTCGTATATTAGGCCCTTGCATTACAGCGCTTATCCGGCTATAGACATCGTGATCTATGCCTCCAGACTTGTGAGTAACGGATCCAAGATACCTGAACTTTCCCGAATTTAACTTTAACGGCTGGATCCAATATGGGTAGTGCACGAATCCGGGCTCCTACAGGTCCCTATGTGTCCCGCAGGTCTTCAAGATATACGTCGTCAGTTATAAAGGTCTTGGTTGCGAGCCGAGAGAGTATCGAACGTTGAATAAGAACGGACTAAGAAGAGCCGAGCCCCGGTGAACCCCAACTGTATCTGGAAGAGTTTAGTGTCGCCAAAAGTGGTCCTAACTATAGAAACGGAATCGTGGTAAATGTTTCGTGATAATCTCAATAAAGGCCTCAGGGATCCCTTTGGATCTCAATGCCCATCAGATACGTCCAGTAAAGTTCTGAGGGCGAAGGCCGATCCTGGCTGAAATCAATATTGAGACTCAGAGGCAGTATACTCTCGACGGAGCCTGAGGTCGATCATACACTCGAAGAACTTCATTATGACTTATAAGCTTAATGCCCCTATAATTACCACAATCTTGAACACTGTCCCTTCCATTGTAAACAAGTACTAAACACTGCCCGTTCCCGTGTAAGTATGAGCACACCAAGAGAGCCCAACGATTTCCACGCTTCGATTGGAATGTCGTCAGGTCCCATCACTTTTCCGTCTTTCATGCGTCGGAGACAATTGCGAGTATCGTCAAGGTTTATTGGGGAAATAATTCCGAGGTTAGCGATGGGTCGTGACGACTGCATGGATGCTGAGTGTTTTCAGCATCTCCTGGAAGTTCTCTCCATCTCTCCTTCATAAAGACATGACTACAGATCAGCGTGCCCTGGGGATCTCTGACGCGAAGACATTTTGCGATATTATGCGTCGCTTCTGCCCCTCCACAGTTTCAAATTTATTATATAACGGTAATAAATTCTCACTGCAAGATCTGGCTACAGCTCTTTTACTGGCACTGTTAGCTACCATGTACTCCAGTCCTCCAGAGTTGAATCGCTGCCACTTGTAAAAGGAGCTTCATTCACTTTTCATTCCACCACTATATCTCTCTGATTAGGGCGTCACCACAAATTTAATCAGTGCCTATGTTTCCGAGACGGGATATAGTGCGGCTGAAATGGAGCAATTCTGGAGACAATATGAATGGGTTCTGCTTGCTGCACCATCTACCGAAGTGGTCTCAGTTGGGAGAACCTTAAGCCCCACTTAAACACACAACCCCACCACCGAAATGTAAAGTGTGTGGAAAACACACTTTACATTTCAATACATCTATATATTAAGAAAACGTATAAAAATTTGAACGCAGGGGGATTTGAAAATTCTTTGGAAACCGTCAAAGCATTCGGACCAACCCATGACTCCCTGAATAAACCATACGTTCTCATCGAGCTACGTCGATCATCTTTTACGCTTGATACAACTTATTAATATTATTAGCATCTTAGCTTACACGGTTTCCAAAGAGCATCCCTCTTTCACTTTGGTTCAAATCCCGCTACGTTCTAATTTTTATACGTTTTCTTAATAAGTACTTTTTTTTCCTAAGTGTGGACCTAAGTGTTTTTACTTGTACTGATTAGATGCTTCTGTGACACATGCTTGCGAATATTCCACCAAATCTGCTACAAAAGTTGTATAAAAAATCTAATCTGCATACATGTAAATTTCGGATCCGCTAATTTTAGCCGCTAGGCATTATACGAAAGTTATAATTTATTTTAATCGTATTTATGATTATTCATTAGTCGGTATCAATTTAAATCCTGTGGATATGTATGTATTTGTAGAATGTTATTATTGAAATAAATGTACGATTGAGGCTATCGAAACCATTCCCACTTGGAGAATGAATTATTATTGTTTTTCTTTTCTGGCAAGACAAATCGCGGGAAAAAAATCAAATCAGATCAGCTTCACGCTGTATCCCGCACACAGCAGAGTAGGTAGAGGGAACGTGGAACCTGGGAAGTGTTAAGACACTTCATTCCCCACTTAAATAGAAAATAAAAAGATAATATAAAAAAAAATATAGCCAGGATAAATTTGAATTTTACAGGGCCCCTTAGAAAGATATATTTATATGCAGAATGTTTGCCTGACTGTAAGCGCCACGGTTATGGCTTCAATTCCTACTCGAGGGAATATTGAAATTCAAAATTAAAAATCAAAATATTCTTTATTCAATTAGGCCATTACAAATTTCTATTGTGGAATTAAAGTTACGTCGAAATGTCAGTAGCGTCAGACCTACAGGTAGCTACCACCGCCTCGTAAGGCAGTACTGCTGGGAAATGCCGACAAGAAAACTCATTAAAATATACTATTTGATTTCGTGGATACTAAGGATGTAATATTTAAGAAACTACATATTGACCAACTGATTAAAACTATATTACCATAAAACTTGGCAGTTATAAGTAGCATAGATGATGATATGGTATCATTGAGAGAATTTTTCCGGGGTTACTAATGAACCAATCGTGTTTGGGCTCAAATAATTTAAAGCTCCAAGCACGTTCGTCAGTAATTTTAATCATAAAAAACTGTGTTTTTAATTATATTTTTTAATTATTTAGGTACTTTATTCTTTAGAAAGCGCAATTATCGCAATGTAATTTGTCATCCCACACATCCATCAGCGCGCGAGCCTAACGACGCTCGATTCGATTTAATTAAACTTTTTGAGGAACGCTCGTTACTGAACAACTTTTCTTTCAACTACGCCATAATTAAAATGAAATACAAACGCATAAGGGTCGTTGGAATTGTAAGCGATTTTTTAAATTCTTATATTATCTTTTACAAAATGCGGCGTTGAGTTTCGTCATTTAATATGTATCGAATTCACACAGATGAACACAGTGCCACGACACTAAGTTTTCTCTGTTCCCGGCCGTGAACATGTAAAAGCTGCATCCCGCATATAGTAGGGTACGCAAAGGGAACCTGGGCACCCAGTGTGAGGAGACTCAATGTCCCCAACTTTCGGTAGACCGTTCCCAACTTTCCGGCGTAATGACTTGAGTGGCGGGCTTAACGCCGTGCTTTACCTTGTTACCAGAGCGATAAAATTAAAATATTAAATATTTAATTTATTCCCCAAGTGGATCGAACCCACAACCATCGCGCTTACAGTCGCACCCCTGCTCCACGAAGGCTTCTTTGTTTTTTGTTTTTTTTATTAAAGAAGCTTAAAAACATAATTTAACAAAATATATTAAATCCACCGCGTTTACAGTCAGTCACTGGTTTCAATAAATAATTAGAAAATAATTAGTCAGCTTAAAGCTGCATCCCGCACACAGCAAGGTAGGCAGAAGGAGCCTAGTGTTAAGACTCTCCGTCGTACGCATTGCGTGTTGAGTGGCAGAACTTAACGCTGGACCAGAGCGAAGCAATGAAAAAAAAAACTATAATAATAATTCATTCCACCATGTGGGGATCGAACCCACAACGTCACGTTGCAGTCACACCCTTGTGCCCCTGCGCCACAAAGGCCTCAATTTATTAGACGATTTCTTCATTTACAAAACGCTTGTTTAATGATTTCCGCTAACAACAAGACGTACAACTTTATATCAATAAAACTTATTTGTTTTCATTTTTTATAGAATCCACTTTGATTTTATTTCACAAAGCTTTTACCACACTTCAGTCGGCAGTTCTATTAGTTTGTTAAAAAAATATTATTAAGTAAATTAAAATGGATTAAAAGAATATACAGATATGTTTGTATTTATATTTTGAATAATTTTATAGTTTTAGTTTTAGGGTTCCGTACGGAAGCCTTATAGGATCACTTTGTTGGACGTCTCTCCTATCAAGTTAATTTATCTCGACATCGCTTGGAGGTATCAAGTTGAAATAAGTATCAACAATTCAAATCTAAAAATTTAATACCAAATGCGGGAAAAATGTTGAGCGAATAATGTTGACGAACCTAAATTTAGGGCCTCAAAGTTAATTTTGCGTAATCAACGTAACCTATACGGTATTTTCCGTATAGAAATTTCCGTAAGTGAGAACTTGCAGTACAAGTAAAGAAAAAATCTGAAAATTATAATTCAAAATGAGAGAACTTAAGTTTGTCAATAATTATAAGTCAACAGAAAGCCGTTGACCTTCAATTCTGAAGTTGGTACAAAATCCTCGGTGAGCGAATATTTTTTACATAATAATTTTTTTTTTAGCATTACTTATAATTTCAAGTAACTTATCTTAAACTTCTAATATGAAATCAATCTGCGAAAACATCACAACTTTACACGGCACGGTCCAGCTAACAAGGCATAAGGGTCCGGGTTTGATTCTCTGGTCGTGTAGTATAATACTGACTGTAGGCGTAATGGCCGCTTACGTGTTCGTTATAACCAAGCGATATAGTAATGACCAGATCATCACGCGGGTAAATCTGATTTTTTTTATCTTTTTTCTGGTTCACGATCACGTTGGAAGACTATTGTTAATTTTACAAGCTGTTAGTGTGTGTGACATCTTTCAAGCTCAATTTGAAATATTTATATATGTAGTCCTATCGGAAGAGCGTCTGTTAAATATATTGATTATATTATTTATTAATTTATTTAATTATTTTGCTCCATTCCTTTAGATAAACGCAAATTGCAAAGTGAACCAAGTCCCATTTCCGTCGGTCAGCATTTGTAACTTCAATGTGGTGTCATTGAAGCAAACGAAGAGTATTACAAAGATACTGTGAGTTCTAGTTTGGATAAGTAAAACGGTTTTTTTTCGGCTTTATATGTGGCAGAAATGTCAGATTTTACGCAAATCAAGTTACAACTGGTCTAATCTAGTCAAGTAGTAATTTTTACCACTAGATGCTTTAAGCAGCATTTTGCAATCTGATAAATAAAATCTTAGCTTGTAATCGAGTATAGTATAGTTATTGCAATCACAATCATCATTGTTTTGCATATGTATGATTTTTTTTCCGCAAGAACGATTATCCTTTAATAAAATATCACATATAATGTAATAAGAGAAAGTTCACTCTTCTTACAATCTTAAAATCACTCAAACTTCAGCCTTTTACAGTCTAAATATTATTCTAGAGAATAGATAGGTATACAATCGAAGCCGTCATGGTGCAGTGGCATAGTGTCTGACTGTAACAGTGATAGTTATGGGTTCGATTGACACGTAAGGTAATGTATTATATTATTTTTGTCGACAAGATAAAGCTCGACTTAAATCAAGTTTCACCACTCAACACGCTATACCTTAAAAAAATGGCCGATGCGTGGGGGGAGTGGAGTGTCTTACCTATCTTCTTTATGCGGGATACGCCGTGAAGCTACATATAGAATGTTGTTATTTATGAAAATAAATGGATAATTCCTGTGGAAAATATGTCATAAAAATAAATTACTTTTTATTTTGGCGCTTATAAAATATGAAAATTGCTCGTTCAACTCCAACAGCTACGTTTCAGTAGTTACTTTTTATATTATTATTTTACAATACTATGGCAGTGTATGATAGTTGCGGGTTTAAATTAAATTCAAGGAAATAAGGGAGAGAAAAAAGTTTTGTTTCTCTATTATCCTATTTACTTAGCATCATTCTGTAACCCGCATAATAAAGTAATGTAGGCAGAATAGTGTAGTGCTAGGACACTCCGTTCCCCATGCATCGCCCTATTATGAATACGTTGCTTATTGAGTGGCGGAACACAATGGCATACAAGCTCTTTATTGAAATCCTGAATAATTTCATAAAAATCGTTCTAAATTACATATTTTCAGATAGGTATACATAAAACAGGAACGACGCCATACACACCGATTATGGATTGATATTTCAATCGAATGAGTATTTATAGTAAAGCATTAATTTGGCGTAACGTGGGGAACGGTCTTAATAAAGAACGGAGCATCTTAACACTATGTTCCCAGATTCTGTTATCCTGCTATGGGCGAACCACTTGAAGCTAAAATTATATATATATATATATATATATATATATATATATATAT
>DWAO01002363.1:0-16172 GCA_018230605.1 Heliconius congener | reverse complement strand
CGGGTTCGAGTCCCGCTACGTTCAAATTTTTATACGTTTTCTAAATAAGTATTTGCTTTAAGCTCATTCGTGCCCTGCAAAAATAGTAAAATATATGTCAGTACATTGTAGGGAAGAAATGTTCTATTTTATTAGTTCTAAAAAATCCGTGATACCGCACATCTATCTCTTATAAGTGAGTCACAATAAGGCATTTTGTGACCAAAAATAATTGAAAATTACAATTTGACATTTCAACACTTTTTTTTTGATAATAAAACTTATGAGCGAAAGTTATTTCATCATCAATGAATTTTTATGAAGATATGCTTTGGCTTTTATAGTATTTAATTTGATCGTATTTGAAGAATTCAGCAGAAAATGGGGAACGGAATGTCTAAATACTAGGTTCTCTCTGGGTACAACGTAAAGCAAAAAAAGAGTTATTTGTAACAAATTTGTAATGATGTTACATTTATAATTAAATGAGAAGCTCTCAATGTGGAACACTTACAATAAGTTAATATCAGGATTATATCATCTTAGGAAAGTCTTGAAAATCTTATTGGAAAGTATAATATTGATCATGTAATTGAAACAATATCGTGTTCGTGGGTGCAAATTTGATTACTAATATACCGCGGCTTTTATTTGTTCTATTATATAGACTGGATCTCTGGTCACCTTGAACAAAGCAGCTGTATCTAGTGGTTTGGCGCATAAATTTTCAAAATATATTCCTATAGAATTTCCATTAATGTACATGATTAACCGAACTCTGAGGCCCATGTCAATAATATCTACGAGTTAATATTAACGGTGGTATTTCACCATATATGTTTTCCTTTCTTAACCTTGGTTTTGATTCCGTCGCACGTGGAACTTCTAATCTCTAGGTATACTCGATGATTCACAGGTTCTGTAATGTTGTTTGTAATCATTAACTATTCGACTAAATTCCACAATTTATTAACAGGAGTTCGGTTTGAACAGTGGCGCGGCTCTATATTCGGATATCCGTTGATAAGCTGAAGGTTAATATTTTTTAATTATATATATATTTTTTAAATGCGTCAACCCTATTGATAATACAATATTTATTCACACTAACGCTGATGCTTTATTGTTACATAAAATTGTAATAAAAAGCTAAAAGTGTTTGGTCTGATTCACCGTCTATATGTTCTTTATTGTTAATAACACTTTTTAGGACAATAAATTCTATTAGCAATAAACAACATACGAACTTCCATTAATACATCTAAAAACAGCAAATAATGCTTGATGCTAGAGTTATAGTATCAATTAAATAAATACCTCTGACTTAATAAAAAAACATTTAATACTGTTGTCACTGGACTGCGTCAGGATTGGGTATAATTGAGATATATTTCAGAGTATAAAACATTCAGAGTTAGTATAGTAAAAGTAGAGTTATCAAAAAAAATATTTAAAATTGAAGACTATTTAAGTATTATTATATAAAACATGAAATTGAACTTGGAGCATCAATCAATAACTTTTGTAATGGATTATGTAATTATCATTTTTTTAATTGCAGCTTGGCAGAATAAACTAGCTTATCTTATCGTTATATCTGTACAGTGCATGCTAGCAACGGTATTGACTGTTGATGTTAAACCATGTTGCTCTCAGGTACGCGGCGCACGTCTCTTCCGACGCTCAATGCGGAGCACGGCGGTACTCCTTCCATATTCGACAGTAATTTAGCGGAGGTATGATAAAATGTATTTATTTTTCAATACTTTTTATTTTTGCACAATTTTACACTTTCTTATAGCCATTTATAGCCAATAACTCCTACAGCTATTTATCTTTTATTTCCTACACTCGCATAGAGAAGCATATAATATAGAAATTACGTGTTTTATTCCAAATAGATGTACCTATACATTTATATTTTTTTTAATAATTATTTTCGTTTTATATCTTTTGTGTTTATACTATATATCTAAACTTAAATCGATTACACTTAAATCTTATCACTTGTTGTTAAAATTTTAATGGAAACTCTTTATTATCGTTATCATAAGTGACTAGATATGCTAAATATGAAAATTTAAACAACAAAGTTATAATAACGCTTTATTTCACTTTGTTCATTTACTTAAAAATGTTACGTAACATTTTAAGTTTGCTTTTCCAGTAATGTATTTATAAAAAGTAAAACCACTGTTTAACTATCGTCCCCATAATATTTTTGTATTTAAAACTCTCCGGACGGTTTCCAATGCCACGTCAAAATATTTGAATTTAAGTACCTACTGACTGAATATTATATTTCTAAATATTATGTATTAACATTAACGCCGTTTCACCATTTGTATAAACTAGCTATCGGTAGCCAGTTACATATCAATAGGTTTGTGTTTTTTCATAACTGTCTTAAGTGCCTATCAAGTAGATTTTATCTAGCATTGCCTTTGAAAGTGTATATCGTTCGTTGACCAAAGTGGTAATAGGTGAAGTAAACTTTTTACCTGCTTGGTGAAGCTGAAAACAGATATATATATATATATATATATATATATATATATATACATATATATACATATATATATATATGTTTATGCAAATAAATAAATATATATTTAATAGATATTGTTATATTTCAATTTGTGTATGTATTATTAATAGGAGTTACATGAAGTCTATAATAAATTAGGAGTTACAGTCATTTAGTCTTTATAAGCGACGACTTGGCGAAGTTAATGAATTACTAGCACGAAGTGACTTAGTACTAGCTACTAGGCAGCTATTGTGATTAACCTTGGCTCGTTCTTATAAGAATGTTAAGAGCCTATTCTATTAAATGAAACTTCTGTTATATATATAGTGGATATTTAAGGGCCACTCGTTCACATTATTCAAAATCACAAACGGATACAAGTATGTATCAGCCCAGGGAGTGCTCAAAGCCGAGAACAATGCTGGTCGTGTTGCCTCGGCGCGGGCGGGTTTGCTCCACTACGATGTGTGCGTACCCGATTTACAGACGAACTGAGTAGCACACAGCCGCAGCGCCCATCATTGATTCGTGGTTCGCAACTCGACGTCTCAGTCACTAGTGCGCAACGCCAGAGGTAGCAAGTGTTCCATGTTGACTGTTTGTTTTGAATCTTATTTAATGCAAATTTTACTTTTTAAAGAGAAACCTGTTTTAAATCTGCTGTGTTTATTTGTGATCGTGATCGTTTTATATCGCGAACGTTTTGTTTGTACCAAGTGAGCTGATTCGCTGGATATCACAGAATTTGATTCTTGTGTTGAGCAATATTCTGTTGCAGTGCTTGTGCTTTTGATAGAAACGGACAATTTCGTCGTGAACGTGTTCCACTTTGGGATTTCACCACGAACGGGCTTAAGGAAGTTTATAGTCAAGTGAGTTGTGATGTCACGAGGAGACTTGCTAAACTATTATTATATAAATGGAGGCAGACGAACGACACACATTTGGAATTTTGTAAATCAATGTTTTTATGTGACAGTCAACATGATGACACCATGCTTTGTTTTTACATTAATTCTTGGGTATTCTCAAAAACAGGGCCAGCTTTGTTGCGCATTAGATGTATGATCGAGTTGATAAATATCGCATGATTTGGTCCTCCGCTACCACGTCACACGCATCGCTGCCTGTTAAGCTGTTATCTTCATATATATCAAGCATTCGAATTTCATGAATACATTTATTTTAATACGTGTGTTTGTCGTTGCTACTTATACAATGTTTAGTAGACTCTAAACTCATAATGAATACATTAAAATACTTGTAGTTTTATACATATACATTATCATTTCAGTATATACGTAAAATTAAAGTATAGTAGAGAACAGCAATCATAAATAAACATATTTCTTATTTGATTTTAATGTGGTGAAAAATAACAATGTAACGCAGTATAATCTAATTGGAATCAGCGCTGAATCTGAGTTTGAAAAATTTTAGTTTTAAAATAACATATTTACCCATTCATATTGCTAAAATGTACTGCTAGTTATTACCAAAAATAATTATGTCATACACATAAAAATTTACACATCTACATCGTTTACATTTTAATAAATAAAATATTGCATTTCTTCAAAAACATTTGCTAAGGAAAATACCCAAGAAAAAAATTCTTGGAAACATTTTAATCACGCTTGATTTGTTACATTATATGATCGTAATAACACAAGGCCGCGGTTTGCGTGAAACTGTTTACTCATCCTATTGTCTCGGTGGCAAGATTGTTACTAACTCCGGCAGCCAGACAGCCAGCCTCTGCCGTCTTGCCTTTGACATTGATACTTGTGACTTGACCGGATTATTTCTCACTGGTTTTGTTCTTAAATACATTATGTCACCAATGTTTATCAATATTTATCAACAAATATTTGAGTTTTTTCATAGCAATGCCTTAATAACAACAAATTTAAAATTATGAACATCTAAATTCTTACTTAGGAATCTAACTGTGGAATAGTACTTTAAAAATGTTAAAAGATATCTAAATTCTTTTCATACTTTATTCTATTACACCCTATGACAATTGTGATAAAGTGTACGATAATTTCTTGATTGTTTGTATAAGAGATTTATTTGTAGGCACCAATATACCTAATTGAGGAAGTGTAAATGGTTTTACTAAACATAAAATTTATGTTAAGTGCCAAATGACTATAGTTTTCCGGGATAATGTAAAGTATAGTGTTAATTTAAACATTGTCAGTTTAGACCTGTCGAGCATACACAAATGTATGTTTTACCTTATAGTAACCCTGGCTGTGGCTGCGGAAGTAGGTAAGGTAAGCTGTCGTAAATTTGTAACTTAGTGACCTGCATTATTTTGCAGTTTGTATGATTTATTTATTTCTTAAAGTGTTCATTATAACATAATAAACATACAACAACTACTTTTTTCGTCGTATAGTCGTTTTTTTTTCAAAATTATGTTGTTATAAATGTGACATAATTCTATTCAAAATAGGTTTCTTCTTTGTAACTACATATTATGTCAAAAAGTAAACATTGCAATTTTAACTAAGCTATACAGATATTTTGAGTTCAGAAGTAGTGAAAGTGACAATACGGATTTGACCTGCCCGTTGGCCTACAACAGTACTGTGTCGCAAGACACGTTCAATCAAGGGGTTCTAGAAAGCCTTTGTGGAAACTCTGTTGAGCATTGTTTTTAATTGTTATTTCGTAACTATGAGGATGCATCTGTTAAGTAGAAATAAGCAACATAAAGTCAAACTTCAATCAATAAATGTTTGTCGTATCAAATGTTGTAATATTTTATGCATAAATACTAAAACTGAATCACAAGACATCATACATGATCTTTTGAGGGATCGTGTAGATTATTTTCGCACTAATAATTTACTTTTCTGATGATGGCTGTGGAGACATTTGGCATCAACGAAAAACACGTGCCGTATCGCGTGGTATTGCAAGTACTACTTTCGAAACCGCTAACTTTAGTCATTTACATTCAAATTACTAATGAGCTCACATCCGCTATCCTAGTAAAAACTAGCTCATGCTAAAATTTAATATATTATTTCATTCTGATTTTTCCACTTCGTTCTATCTATTCTTCGTCAAGTAGTTACTTGGTTAAAGTTAAATAACTGTCTTGACGTGCTTCTATTGAGACTGATTATTATTTGCAGATTAGGCCGTTGCCATGCACTAAATTAGAATGCGTAGGGGTATGGTTGCGTTTTAAAGTACCCATTTCTATTCACCGTTTGAAGATAGTACCACCTGTCTGTTTCATCATAGCTTTTTGTTTGTTATTTTTGGTTGTCGTACAAAATCATTATTGAAGTTCAAGGTGAATGATGATTTAACTCATTTATATTGTTTTTATTATAATTATTATTTTGTTTGTATTTAAAAGTATGAAAGCTTATAAAATGATTTTTAAAGAGTAATTTGTAATATAAAATTACATTCACCACAATATATTATAACGATTTTTTCTTTTACACCTTTCAGGTATTATTTCAAATGTTTTGTTCAATGACTTATAAATGTACCGCCTCGTACAGATTTCTGTGCCTTATACAACTAAAAGAAATTTTACTACAAAATTATTATTCAATACTATTTATCGATTTAGTAGAGTTGAGACATGAATGAAAATGATGAGTAAATTCTTGGCAATGGCCCCTTCCCATGAATTTGGCTTATGCTTTTTATTTTAAGGAGCTATTTACGTGTAAATATACATCAAAACAGATTCTTGATATGTAATAAAATCTTATCACTTGATTCGTGCAGTACTTTTTTTCTTTGAAAATTAGTCACACAATATATTGTTAACACTCTAATCTAAACTAACCAGTTTATCAATTTATTGACAACATTGGCAGTGACGAATTCTATTTGTATGCCATACGCGTTTGGGTTTAATCAAACACCAATATGTTTATAAATAAAGGAATATGTTGTTTCATACTTGTTTTGGTATACTCGTGTGCATATATTATGATAATATATTTAAATGTATAATAAAGCTACACAAACACCGCCATATAAGATATGACATTCATTTTAATATTAATTCAGACGGAGTGCAAATTCGTTTAACTCTTATATACGAAACGCTCCTTCCAGTAATCTATGAATACCTACCTACACACAACCCAGCGTTTGTTAACGCACCCAGTCTCGACCTACTAACGTGAACTTAACCTATTTCTTACTTTTCATATATATTTATAAAATTCTTATTTCATATTATATATAGTATAATTTTATAGGTATACTTAACACCTATAATATTATAATAAATAAACATTCCATTTCTTTACACTGTTTTAAAAGGTGTCTTGGTTTTTAAACAACTATGACATTTTCTTGTTTCATTATTTAGGTCAAGTCATAATTTTAAACATTTAAGCTTTACAAATATTTATAGTGTTGAGACATCTTAAATTATGTTAAATGCTGGCGCCAGTCCTTTGATATAATTGTGGTTGGTTTGCTTATATTTTGGAAAAAAAACAATGGATATCTTTATAACTAAAATAATTTATTATAAATGATGACAATTAAAATAATATTAATATTTTCATTTCTTTGCTCTGGCACTAAGGAACCCGGTCTTGAGTTCCGCCATTCAACATGTAATGCTTCGAAAAATTTAGTGGAAAGCAGGGAATGTAGCGTCTTGACACTAGGTTCCCTCTGAATCTTCCTCTATCCAGATTTTTTACTATTTAAACGATTAATATAGAAGTAGAACTGTTACATTTTATGTGACATATTACTTTCCTGTTAACTCCATAAAGAATAATTTCCTATAAATAAAAGTAACCACCCACATCTTGTGGGACAATTATGGACAAGATAAAAATATAAATCTGTGGCGACTTTATTTTTATAGCGAACCTTGATTTATTAACCTTTCGAACATCCGTATATAAATTGTGTGTACTTTATATACGGATGGAATTTTAATTGAAGCTAATGATTTAATTGAAAATTTCCTTAATAAGCTGTTGAAATTGACTTATTTTAAAAAATAATGTGAACGTAATTTTAATTATACCGCGATGATCCAGTTACATTTGATAATATGCCAAGAAATTGGCCTGAGTTGTGCAACATTTCATACATGCTTAGAAATATTTTAACGTGAAATTCCTAGAAAATTGCAAGCTAGAAAATGTAAGAAATAAGTAAGAATATCATTGCATCCATTGTCAACGTAGATTTAGTAAGATAAAGATGATTTCAGAATCCTGAACATCACTGTTGGATTATTTTTAAGATATAGATCGACCTATACTTACAAACCCAATGCAGATTTGTCAATAACTTAAATCTATATCTACACTTCAGACAAGTACTGTCATTGCGTATAGAATAGCAAAACGCAATGCTGCCTTTTTTAATTATACCAGAATAATATTTTATCTTATAGCTTAATATTTATTTCTTAATATTATTTTATATTTTTTCTCTACACTATATTTAGGGTTGCCATTCTGCAAAATATTATGACAGACAGTTTCTACAATTCCGCCATATACGGATATAAAGATCAGGTCTAACGGTTAGGAATATGAGATTAATGATAAAGAATGTATTAAATAATAATCGCTTTTTATTTATTTAATATAAAAACTGTAGTGCATTTTAATATTTTTTTGTAAAAATTTTGTGCATTAATAAATGTATAATAACAACTAGCGTGTGTCCCATAAGATTTTATTTTTATATTTTTTTTTGGTAGGCAGAAGGAACCTAGTGTAAAAATACTCCGTTTCCTAATTTCCGTCGAATTCTGGTGGCATTGTGTGTTGAGTGGCGGAACCCAATCCTGCGCTTTGCCTCGAGAGTACTAGTTCTGCTATCTACTTTGTCTCCCTAATTTTTACTACATATGAGTAAAAAGAACAATCAACAAATAGAAGTTTGTTTATGATAAGGGGACTCCCGTTCAAACTAATCGCATGGTAGTATTGCCTGCGTAAAAAAACAGTTAAACAAATTAAAATTATTTAGAAGTATTATGCAGTCGCCTGCACTAGTAGTAAATAAAATGCTAGAAGTAATTTTTTTTTCTATTACCACAAAAAAAAACCATTTTATATTGCTTAAATTTCCCCAGATCAAGCGATGAAGTCGCCAGTATGGCAACATTGATAATATTAAGTAGATACAACTCATTCACTCTCTAATTTTTACTTGTAATATTATAAATGTGAATATTTGTTAGGATAAATGTTTGTTTCACTTTTACACTAAAACTACTGAACAGATTGAATGTACGGTACAGTAATATAGCTTATATATCAGAATAACAGAGGCTACAATTTTTGTATTTTTTTTATAGCTTGGCTATAATATAACAATAAATTTAAGCGAGTGAAGTCGCGCTTGGGTTGCTACTAGGCCATATTTTTTTTTATCTTTTTGTAACTTCCAATTTAGTGCCTACTAAAACGTACTGTTGTGATAACTTTGATAGAGTCCTAATCAAACCAGTTTTAGTTGGTTGAGTTCTCGTACGTGACCAGATGTCCACTATCTCGTGTTATTCAAACATATACGCTTTAAAATAACGTCCGTAACATTAGTAAATTCTATTGTAATATAATTAAATTTAAGTAGTTAGTACACGTGCAGTCTTATAAAGAAGTCAACGTTTTCTTCAACGAATTTACTTCGATTTTATTCTCATAGGCAGGTGAATTTCAAAATATTTTCGATATTATTTTGTTTATATGATACAAGATATGTAAATAGTGTTAAACTTATTTTTTGCTAGAGGAAAGTGCTTGAATTATTATATTTTTTGTTCTTCCTGCCGTCTCTCATGTTATTTACAGTTGGCAATTATTGCAAGTTATTATTGGCAGTGCAATATATTTATGAACATTTATTTTTGTGCCGGTTTGTTGTGACGTTTGGACGTCGTGGTGTTTTTTAGTTTGCTGGGATAGCGGCGGCCGAAAGCTTAGGGCGGGGCCTCGCGTCACGCAAATATACCTTCAGTGAGGGGATCTCGCCGCGGAATCGCTTCTAATTTGGTGACGCCGCGGCCCCAAAACTTCGACGCCACGCGCACGTCACTATCGTTCGTATACAAGCATCTGTATATGTACGTCACGGGCAACTGTTCAAATGTATTAAAGATCAATTCATATTTGTGACTCCAACACTATAGGTTGTTGACAAAATTTTTGGTATGTTATTTTTAGGATCAATCTATTATTAAGATTAATCTATTTATAAGATAAAGGATTAAAATATCTATTCTATTGTATAAAAGTAAAGTATTAAAGTTTGTTTTTAATGAAAAAAAAAGCATACGATCCGATACAAATACACAATATGCTTGCATATATAGTAGGTATCAATATGTTTATGTTCATACGGTATTTTTTTCCTTATAATATTATTTTTCATATATAAATGTTGAGTACATTTAATGTTTATGCCAGCTTTGACCTGCGTGACCCTTTTTAATTGTACTGCGTCCTACAGTACCCTTGCGTGGAGACGCGACCGCCGCGGGCTTTATGCGTTCTTTTTGTAATGGTCGGTCGGCCGGCCGGTCAGTTACCGGGCCGCACCGTGGCAGTGAGCGCCGGTCAGCTCCCAGCCCGGTTCCTGACCTGGCTTGTGGCCGAACAAAACTAGTTCTCGTCTGAATCTTTTAAACAACACCGGCAGAATCATTGTTGTTCATTACATTTCATTGCACTTGCTCATTGTTGTAGTCAAGAGCCATCTCGAAGTGCTTGTGCAACTTGCTCCTTATCTTGCATCATTCAATAAGTTTTTTTTATTGTTTTTGTGTATTTTTTTCTATTTTTTAATTAGTTAATTTAATTTAATTCCAATTAAGTTGTTTCTCAAACGCCTTGACAATATTAAATACAATCCATAATGAATTATGATGAATTTCTATTAATACTTTCGAAGGTAATTAAATTTATCGTAACTCTATCGCTTGATGTTAAAATAATTTAACAGCGTTTGTATTTTAATCGTGTAAATTATAAAGTCATTATTTTATATTACATATAAATAGTGAAATAGCAATAATTATAATAAAATAAATCTCAATAAAAAAAATGTTGCGAAAACAAATACGGTTAAGGTACGGTTTTTCTCTGTACATCCTGTAACGTCACAGTGGGTACTTTCAAAGTAAATTAAATGAATGTTTCAACTAGCTGATTTCGTTCTTTTTATCATTAAATAATATAAAATTTCGCTTCGTTCTGCATAGTTCATATGAGTAATATGATAAAATATATATAATATAAAAACGATTCTTACAAAAACTATTTCCATGTTAATCCAATATAGATATTACCTCATAAAATAATCTTGTTAATTATATGATAAATAGCTACAAATAAGGCTTTTGTGTATTTCTTATCAGTACTTATGTATTATTGTCGTGACACTTAGCCTGTTAGACTAATATTGTACTAATGTTTAAAGTTATTTGTTCTCATACAAATAAATAATGATAGTGAGGATTGGCGCCATATTATCTTATATTTATATATAGAAACGTAACAATCTGGAATAATTGTAAATAATTACGTTCGATATGGTATCTTAAGTTGAAGACAACTTTATTAAGGGTGGTATTTATAATGACGAAATATATAATATAAATGAATAGTTTTGACGATTGTAACCTTTGTTTATATTTGTATGCTGTTGTTTAAAGTCCAACTAGTACGAAAACAAATCAAAACTTCTAAACATAAATATGTTAGATAAGTCGCTAATCATGACGTCACTTAATACAAATAGGTCTAAATCGTCGTATGAAAACATTGTTATTATTTTTAGTGAATATGAAAAATATCTTATCTCTTTGATAATATTCCAGTAAAAGCCCAGTGTATCGTTCAATGATCTCATCTTTGGCTATATTTAGTTATCAAAAAATGTTCCTCGTCCAGGATATATTGAGACATTATGGTAGACAAGGGTTGGCTGCAATGATCATTATTTCTTTAATGTGGCGAAAGTGATGGACTTTTGTCCAGTGTCCATACATATAACATGGGCATTGGACGCGCTAAGCGACTTTAGTTTGTGGTTACAATGGAAAATAAATAAATATTACCTTGTTTAAATTTGCAAAGGCAAATTTAAACAAGGTAATATTTATTTTAGTTACAGAAGCGTTGGCTGCAAGGTGATCTATCCTTTAACGTGATATGGAATGCTAGATAATTAATCAAACTAAATAATCTATTTAGGGGTACTGTTAAGGTAGGGCACGGTTGGGCATTGGCCCAGACATGATTTCCGGTACATATTTTCTAAATATGGTAGATTAGTCAACTTGCAGGATGTATTATTATATCAACGAACACGTCGACCGTTAACATCCATTTGGTATATTGTGTAACTTTAAGAAATAGTAAAGTTCATATTTAAATTAGAATAATATGTTAGGGTTCATATTTAATAAAGAGAAATGTACTAAAAATATGTATATTTTTTCCAGCTGGACAGCGGCGGCGGTGGCTCGGCCGAAGTAATGGTGTACTCTCTCGGCTGGGGCATGGGGGAGCCGGAGCGGCGCGCGCTGGACCGCAAGCGCGCGCAGCCCGTCGTGCACACTCTCTCGCCCGATGACGGGCACGAGGTTGACGTACTACCGCTCAACAATCAGGTAAGTAAAATAAAAAACAAACAAAAATATTTATATCTATATATTTAATTTTTAAATGATTCGTAATTATGCATTTTCCCCTATTGGTTGCACTTCCACAATAATATTGTTTCAGATATTTTTAATTTTATAAATAAACGGTAACGTTTCTCTACTTTTATGCTTTATTTGAACTTTTAATTTGAGTGTTTTTTTTTACTATTAATGTTTCTTCGACAAATGTGAATAGTAATGTAATTTATGGTTTGTCATGAATACGTGCAAACCTCAGCCAGTACAGCCAGAGCGTTTCCAAGTGAAAGGAAACAGTCACCATCGCTTAAACGTGTTCAGCACAAGGCTCAATGACATCCCACAATCTCTTATACCTTCGAGTTTTGTTTTGTTGACTTCCATATATTCAATATTTACTTTATTCATAGTTATAATGTTGATGAAAGTTGGCGAAAATTAACTTTTGTCCTGTGCCCATATATAACATGGGCAAGCTGAGCGACGACTTAGTTTACGGCTGCAATGGAAAATATCTTTACTAGTAATTTTAAACAGGTTAATATTTATTTTAGTTGAACACCACTATTGTAGCTCCACCGCTGTAAACATTGTATAGATAAGAAACATTAGGCAGATTATTTATGCATGTATTTATGGTGGCGTGAGTCTTTTCTCTAATTTATTGCATGGCTGTGCAATGTTTTCCTGTGGCCTCCGGTGCTCGAGAATAGTATTGAAACGTGATACTTAAAATCTTCAATGATTCATTGAAATTTTCATAATTTTCATTTCCCACTGGATGAATTTTATTTTTGATTTGACAGTTACAAGTTCACGAATAGTTGACAGTATTGAATTTTCTAATATGCAGATAAAATTTATCTTACACTTTTTATTTTAACGTTTATTCTATTAGGGAGAACGTAGTCCTACGACACTCCGTTTAGCAATTTCTATCTATTTTATCTAGAGATATATTTATCATGCTTATGCACATATGTGCTTATACACATGCCTATAGAATACAGATCCACAAATAAATATTTATGTTATAAATAAATCTTATGTTTAAATAAAAAAAAGCTAGTAGCAATTACATTTTATGACGTTTCTGATTATTGTGAACCAAGCTCTTTGTTCAGATAAGTTGCGAAGAATGAACGCGTAATTGCATAGTTTCCTACTCTTGTTCTTTGTTCTACAGTCCGTGAAGCAATTAACAAACGCAATGATAACGATTTGACTTCTACAGTATACCACTTAGCACTATAGTAGTATAGTATGTTTGCTAATATTTTTTTTATAAATGTATCTTGAATAGATAATGCGCATAATAGATGATGGTAACATTTATTTTTGTTCGTCTATCTGTTGCGTTGTTTTTCCCGTATGTTTACACGCACATCACGCAGTAGTACACCATACATTTAAATAAACCTATATTAAATTTACATCTCGCTTAATTATACTGTACATGACGAGGAAGGTTTGTTATTTATTAGAAAGAAATAAAATAAAATCTTTACTAATATTTCTTTACTGTATTCGAACAAAAATAAACAAAACTATTTAATATTTTTTCCTTTCCTACAATAGAACGTATAAAATATATAACCGATAATTGTCTTATGTAACATTTTCCTTTACTACTAGGTACTTCTATACATACCTAAACATGTTATTACTTTATACGTTAATTAATTCTTCACGTTAACTGCCACATAGTCAAGTATGAAAATGGACCATTGTCGTTACGAATTCCAACATTCAATTAAAGTTTTCTAGCAATAAACTAGTTTAATTTTCATTCAATCAATTTCAAATCTAATTAGATAATATTTTATTACTGATCATGAATGTAGTAAATATTTGGCAACAGTCATATTGAATGTTACATGTTCACACATTCTGATTTCCGTCCAATTTCTAAATACAATTATTGGTTCGGATTTAGCATGGATATACCCAGATTTATCTTTATTTATATATTTATGTTTATAATTCGTAGAATTTGCTGGTACATATACTTAATCATAAAAGAATGCAATGTACTGCTAGTTCATACGTTCGTTGCACTATATTTTTTGTATCATTATTTGTAATTTGATAAATGTGTTGTTTCAAAGCAAGTCGGGTCTCATCAAAATAATTGACTTTGTTGAATTGAATTGATTGTTTTATTAAATTTTTCACAATACACTTAAATCAATGTCTAGAAATATGAAGACTTTCTAGTGAAAACCTCTTCAGAGAGCAGTAATGCAATATTAGGAATACGAAGTGACTAGATTAAGACTTTACTTATATATATTTATGTCTTATGTGCATAAACATGTCTCGCTTATATCATTATTCGTGAACAGACAAAAACAATAAAAACGACATATTGTAGAAATTCTACTTTGTAAAACAACACACGTAAAAGGAAAACATTTATACAACATCGATAGAATAATATATTTAAATTACAGCTAGGTACCTATCTAATTTAATATGTTGATTTAATTTATTATATATTAATGTATATATATATATATAATATATATATATATATATATATATATATATATATATTCTAAAAATATATATATGTGGAAGTGCACATTTAATAAGTATATTTTAATAAAAAAAAGTACATTTGGCATCTTGGCGTATCAAAATTTCAAGTGCTGCACAATATTTATTAATATTTTACATATGCGTTTTGTCTCTTTTTCAACTTGTTTAAACCATTTTTCAATAAAAGAAGGTTAGTTAAATATATAAAGACTTACTTACCAGCAGCCACAACTTCTCGCCCAATCCAAAGCAGGATGAATAATTTTAACCTAACAACATACATCATAGTCAAAAAAAAGTAAAGTATTTTATACAATCACGAGACCAGCCGGAGTCTGTTGTCAGCTCAAGTTGTAGGTCAATAATTGCAGTCTATAGGATATATGTACGTCTTATATAGATATTTTAAATTCATTTACATATTTGTTTGAACTGCACTAAGCATAAAAAACAGTAAAAGAATGTGTCTGTATTTTTTATTTATTATTTTCAAAAGAATATTTTAAGAATAAATATAAAATTTTAATATAAAATTTGTAAGTATTCATGATTTTTCATATTTTTTTTCTGTCTGTTTGTCTGTTTGCACACGCATCTTCTGAACTACTGGTGACAGGTCTGAATTAACCTTATTTTGCTGTGTACTATAAGAAACAATAAAATGGCGCCTTAACAAAATTTGTCCAGCATGGTAGACTTTTTTTCATTGATATATAAAAATCAAAGGTCTGGAACATCTTCAACAATAATTGTACAATTTAAAATACAAATTTATTAAAAAAAAAAAAAATACATTTATTATAAGTATAGGTGTAGAATCCTATATAATTTTCGCAAGCAAACTAATGCCTTGAGTTCATTCAAATGCCGATAAAGTAAATCAGTACTTTCGGGGATTAGCGTGATCATACATACAGACAAGAAATTTAAAAAAAAAATTTTTGCTTTCTATTATTTTTTTAAGTGCCCCTCTATCCATTTCAGTCAAAATTACTAAATGTACAGACAAAATATTTTTACTGTTTTATTATATATAGAGATTATAAAATGTCACCTTAGCAAACGTTGTTCAAGATAGTAGGAAAGAGAAAAAATACATTTATATATTTTTTAGGATTCCGTACCTTAAATGGAATAAATTAAACCCTTCTATAAGGAAAATGGAAAATTAAATTTATATTTCATTTTAAGTTCTTCGATTTTTACGATTTTTATATATTTTAAATGAAACAATTTAAAGCGATTAATCACGTCTGTCAAGAACGTTTATTTCAAAATGACGTGGATGGACGTGGAATGGTATCAAGCTGAAATTAAAAGAAAGCCCTTGAAGCATGAAAATCCAGCTTCGTTAACGTACTTTATTTTTTTTTAGAACACCAACACAGCTTACATAAAATTAAAAATACACGGTCTTATTCATAAAAAACCCTTATAGAACGTTTAAAACGTTCATTAGTTAAA
>DWAO01002362.1:0-16174 GCA_018230605.1 Heliconius congener | reverse complement strand
CGACACCATCAGTACCAGGATGATCCTATTCTAGGCCGGGATCACACGGCAAAAACTACCAATTACCACGACTTGCCCCAAAAAGCCTTACATATAATGGACCCCACACCACAGCTAGCCAAATGAAATCAAATCGATCAATTGTTCGTCCAAAATGGATAACCATTTGTCATTTGGTACTATTTACCTTCATATATGTATTTCCACCTTATATTTTCCACGTGCTTCCGCGAGAAAATCGTACAGCGTCAACTGCGCAGACAGTGCGAGAGAGATGTCCGTTTGTTATTGTTGCCGTCTCGCTCGCGCGTCATGCTTCTTTGTTTTGGCGACGATATAAAGGCTGGATGGGAACGCCGCTCGAATTTACAAGTGTTGCCGTTCACCCAGGCGCTTTTGCGTTTCGGAGCGGTATTTTAAGAAAATAAATAATTAACAATTCAATATTTTTTTGTTAGACTTTTGTGATTTTAAGCAGTGATCGCTTAAACTGAGGAGTGCAGTGTGATCAAGTGCAGTGATGAGGCCCCCTACGGACTACGACGGTGCGAGGGTACCAGCGGAGGCGGAAGAAGGTGACCCGAGGGCCCCAGCGATGATGATCTGTGCGAGATTAGCAGGAAGAGCTATCATTAGAGTGGTCGGCAGGTGTGAGGATGCACAAGAAAATAGTCAATTAGGTTAGTTCCTTTGTTTATTTTCATTTTAGTTTTTATCGTGTCCCAATAAACATTTTCGATTAAAATTCTGTGGGATAATAAAATTGAAAGATATATGTAATGTTAATAAGATATATCCATTCGACGTTAGTCATACATTTTACGACTTTCCTGTAACGGATACGTAAATTCAAAGTCACCGGAAAGGTTACAACATATTAACATTTTTAATGTTATATATTTACTATAATGAAATTTTGTGATTTTTCTAATTTATATTTGTTATTACGTACTTTATAAGCCAGCAATACAATAGAGTCTTTAAACTGTCCCGTAGAGACAAAAACGACACCTGAGAGGTATATTTTTGCAAATACATGTATATAAATAATACTGCAACTTTGATAATAATATAAGTATTTCGGATCAAATCTTTTTTCTATAATTTCCTCATTCCATTTAATAATCAATAAATATCAAGAATGGTTCATTAGTTTACTCCAAAATCACACTTTTATAATTCAATAAATCACTTTGCTCTAGTTTGTAATTCATTTGCTAATAATATCTTATCTCGACAACTACGTCGTAACATACATACATACATATGCGGACGCATTCGCGATGGAACTTAGCTATTGTTGAAGTAGGTTAGGTCTTCTGGGTTAAATCATTAAGCAACACTTGCCAGTGAACTGATCGTGAACGACCTTGACCCACTATCTATTATTACTAACTCATAATATTTATCAATGTATACCTGCAACTCCGCTATAGCAACAAAAGTATTAACTCTTTTTTTATAAAAAAAAAACCAAAAAAACAATTGAATCAAAAATATCTTAAATATTTTCATTTCCTCTTCGATTCGCGTTCCGGCGTTGAATTCGACAGAAATTGGGGAAGTGAGTATCTTAACATTATGCAGAAAAAAAACTGGACAAGAGCGAGTTGGGCTCGCCTTTCGAGGGTTCCCTACAAAACTTAGAAATCTTGAGTTCTTTCTGAAATTCCTGCTTAGCTTAACAAGAGCTTCCATCTGATATCTTATTTGATCTAGCGGCTTTAATACCAAAGTTTGCCCTCTTTTAAGGCTATTATTTTTTTAAAATTTAACCACAAATGTAGTTCAACCAAAATTACCCTAATTTTAATCCCTTCATTTTTTTAAAATAAATGTAGAAATACGTTTTTTATCAGGAAATAATGGGGCCGTAGATCTAGATATATGGTTTTCATTTCAACTCGATACCTCCAAGCGTTCCTGAGATAAAGGCTCTTGAGAAACAGACAGACAAACGGTCAACAAAGTGATCTTATAAGGGTTCTTTATTTCCTAAAAATTTATCAATAACTTACATTTCTTATTTCTTTCACAATAATCAAATAGAATGGTAAATGATAAGACGAATTATTTAGATAATAATATAATAGACAGTTTTACTCTTATATTTCATTGATATAAAGAAAGCACTCTACATAAAGAAATATAACGCATTTCAATTTAAAATGCTCGTAAAGTTATTTATTTTTTATTAAAATATTTATAATTTTTTATAAAACAATAAGAAAGTAAATTTATTAGTAACAGGAAAATGAAATCGAGCAACAGCAATTATAATGTAGGTATCGTAATGTTAGTTATAGTTATGACTTACATAAAAGACCCATATAAAAGCTATAGGTAGATATCACATATTAGATTTAAATATAAGTTTAATCGTGAAGCCAGTCGTGGCGCAGAAGCTCAAACTGTAAACGCGACTCGTTGTAGGTTCGATTTCCACACGACGAAATTAAATATTTAATATTAATATATATTATTTGATCTAATGTCGAGGCAAAGCGCGGTGTTGAGTTTCGCCACTCAACGCCTCCCGAATTCGGTGGAAAATGGGGAACGGAGTGTCTTAAAACTAGGTTACCTTTGCTTCTTCTGTTGTGTGCGGGATGCAGCGTGAAGCAAATAAAAAATAATATATTTTAACTTTGAATTAGAACTGATGTGAAAAATGTTGCAACATTTACATTTCGCTACTGCTGTTACATATTCATTTTTATATTTGCTTCGACTGATGTAAATGCAAAGTGTTAAATGTTGTAATATTACGTTAAATTAGTATTGCAATGTATCATTTTACACTCGCACGGCTTTTATTAATCTTAATATTCTTTTTAGACTGTGGTAATATTTTGTTAATTAACAAAATATTACTACAACAAAATTAAGTATGTTGGATTATTGCAGTGTTTTATAAGAAAAAAAAATATATTTTTTTTTTTTTATAAGAAAAAGTAAACTTACCGCACTTCCTTACTGACTTAAATAACTAGAGGTCAGTCGTGGCACAGCGGCACAAAGTGTGACTGTAAAACCGACTCGTTGTGGGTTCGATCCACACTCGATGAGATGAAATATTTACTTAAATTTATATTTTCCCTTCTTCGCCCTGGTTTCAAGGCAAAGCGTGGCGTTGAGCTCTGGCACTCAACACGCAATGCCTTCAGAATTAAGCAGAAAGTGGGGAACGGAGTGTCTAGCACTAGATTCCCTTTGCCTACCCTGCTGTGCGCGGGATACAGCGTGAAGCTGATTTAAATAACTAAAATATGAGAATAATATATTCGTTTTATATATAAAATAAAATTCTGTACTAAATTAATTAATGAATGGCCTACCTTTCTTATGTTTGTAAATAACAAGTATGCGTTAGTGTGATAAGATAAAAAAACTATTTAGAACATTTTAACACTATCTACCTAAAATCATGACATTTCTATTTCGGAAGGATATTGAAATTCAGATATTTTTCTATTGTTTATGCTTATTTAAACAAATATGAAGTAAACATACTACTTATTTGAAGTAAACAAATTTTATCATTTAAAATACAATAAAAATTAATACAGCCATTAGATATACTATATGGTGGAAAGTGTCACTTCTCTACCGTAAATAAACATTAACTAAACTACCGTTTTTACGTCATAATGACTCTTAACAACACAGTCAGTTATACAACAGCTTTCTATTCGCGAAACTTTGTGTTGGTATTATTAGGAATCATTAGGGAAGCATAAACAAATTGTTGCTTTTTTTTAAAACCGATGTTTAGGGTTCCGTATCTTTTAAGGAAAAAAGGAACCCTTATAAAATCACTTTGTTGTCCGACCTTCCTCATTTTCCACCAAATTCTGGAGATATTGCATGTCGAGTGGCAGAACTCAACTCTGCGCTTTAATGCATTTTGAATTATTTTATAATTTAATGAATTTAATCTTTAATCCTTTCATACAATTTCCGTTCAACATCCGTGTTTTTGTTTGTTTGCTTATTTATGATATGAATAAATGTGCGTATTTTTAATGCTTTATTTTTTGTTTTTTTATATATATAAAATTGCTATTAGGTAATTTTTGTATTCTTTAGTTTTGATGCCCAATCTACTTCTTTCATATAAGTACTACTGTATTGCGTTAAGATAAGCTTAAAAAAAAGTGATAACAATTGGGTCACATTTATACAGCATAGGTTTAGTCCTCAGTATATTTAATAGATATAAAATTATTATAATACGTTATAGATAAAAATAATCAGTTTATACAGAAATGTACATAACTATAATATAATACATACACCAAGATTTGGCATGGCTACAATGAATTGTGTCTCACTTTTATCCCCTAATATTATGAGAGTTTATTTGGAGATTTCTGCGCAGTTGCCGTTTTGTGCGCGCGTGTCGACGGCCACTTCATCCGGCGATTTCGCCGTGCGTGTACACGGTCAATTGATTTTTTTAATCTTTGTATGCCGTTTTTTTTAATTTCCATTCTATTAAAATTGATCTTGTAACGAATGTTGAAAATAATAGATTATTTGTTAAATAATGCTGTTGATTGATCATACATAGGTAAAAGTTAGCTTATATAACGTAACATTAGAACTAATTTATATTTATTATAGAATATATTATATATCCTATTTGAGAATGTTTTCAAAATTTTCTTATTTTTATATACCAGGATGTATAATTAACTCTCGGAAGTCTCTGATATAAACACAATGAATGTTCTTAACATGCGGAAGGCGGCTACTCGCGTGGATTTATTGCGTGCTTCAAACGATATCTACTTGACGCTAGTCTTGTAGACATGTGAAGTGATAGATTTAGAACATCCTCGGTCACTTGTAGAGACTTGTGTAAAACGCGTTGACCTTAGAGAAACAATTTACTCCATATAAGGACAACTAACAACTGGTGGTTTGAGGTCACTGTTCGTTGAATGTATTTACTTCCTACTTGGATTATCTTTTCTATATGATACTTACTGCTTAGTTATACTATAATGAATAGCCGTATATTCAATTATTTCATCGTAACCTTGTGGCGCTATATTAAAAGTAACAATATAAAATAGGAAATCAAAATAATAAGTATATTTGATTCTAAAACGCTAAATATGTTAATCTCTAATAAATAAAATAAAATTGTATTCTCAAAATTCTCTATCATTCCATAAGCATGGACATATCTAGAGAAATTTTCTGGAGTGGGCACAAAACTATTCTGGAGTGGATATGGCCCAACCCGCCCCTCCTATTACCTACGCCCATGTTGAAATGTATCAAAATATAAAATATTTAAGCAAGGAAAAAAAAATTCAGTGTCTAGTACAGTACAGTACATGCAACGCCAGGTGATTCAGGGAAAAGTTGAAGGCAGCAGGTCACGCGGCAGATCCGCCATGCGATGGACAGACCAAGTGAAGGCTGCTCCCAATGGCCCTCTCCACGAATGTACCAGGCAGACAGTCAACCGCGTAGAATGGCGTCGGACTGTATGGCGCACCGCCAACCTTTAAAAAGGACGACCACGACCGGTCTGCCAAGAGTGAAGCGACAAAGAAGAAGTACAGTGTGCTTCTAATCCGTCACAATATTCTTTATTAATTTCTTGAGAGTACAGTAAGGATGACATCCAACGAGTTGAGTGTATCGTGGCCGCCCTGACGTTTTCTTAAGTTCTGCGCCTTTTTCACTCTAGAAAATTATCTATTGTAAAAATATTCTTACTTTTGATTATTTTCTTCTTAAAATCAAATAGTTACAGCTACAGTTACATTTAGGATGCTCAATTCTCTTTATGTACTTCGAATGCGGCACATGTAGAATATTTTCGAATTCCTTTAGCCATCCATAAAAGCTCGGACAAACCTACAATTAAAATAAATAAAAAATGTTTGATTTCCCAGATCATACAAACACTTGTATAGTGATCAATCCCAGAAAATATTACAATAAATACATAATACACTTGTATTCCAAGTTCTGAGCACTAGTACGAGGTCTTCACCATGTAACTCAATGGGTACGGCACCGACACGGGGAATCAATGAAATGCTAAATAGTTTCTTCTATTAATTATAATATTAAGGTGTTTTTATAATTTCTGAACTAAGTTTGTAAATACGGTTGGTAACTTTCAACACTGTCATATATCTATGACACTACTCACATAGATGACAAATGACGTATTTGGTAGTAACGCCATCTGTCATTTAGCTAATTTTTCTACTTTGTTTTTTTATATTTAACCATGAAATATTGAAATTATTAATTAAAATGAAATACACCAGTCATATTAGTTCTATGTTACTGTTATTTTGATTTGCCAAAATATTCTGTTATATTTTTTTTAAATACAGCAAGCAGTTAAATATTGTGCAACCTTGACGGGAGAACTAGTAAATTTTATAAATAGACCATAGAATCTTTCTGATCTATGAATATGTTATAAATTTTGTACAATTGGATGTTAAAAATAACTAGGTGCGTTTCTTAGCACATTGTGGTTTTTGAAAAGTATATTTTATAGTGTGTGACTCATATCTCCCAGTTATATCTAATACTTGCCTAAGAAAATGGCTTTAGCTGTTACCCGTGTAATTTTAAGGTGTGAAAACGCACAAGAAACCCAAGTATTAGGTAATGTACCATTATTAATATTTGAAGTTCTTAATATCATGCAGAGTTTCCTTTTGTTCAGTTTTGAAATCAATTTTGCTATCGACCAGAAATCTTATGGATTTCAACTCTCTCTTTATTCGAAAATTAAGTTGAAACTTGATTTATGAAAATTATCAAACAGTCAATTATTTTTTATTTTTCTTTTCACTGTACTTTTCAAGGTTCTGTGAAACCACTCTATTCTTTGTTTTCTGTTCAAATTTGAAACAGTGCATTGTAAGAGATGAACCTCAATGCCACAGCTTATTTTATTATAGCAAAGAAATGTCTATAGTTTATTCCCCCCAAAATGGGGATGACCAACATATTTTTTAATCAGATGCTGTCCCACTGTGCCACAATGCTTAATTTAATTGTTATTAACTTAATATTATTATTCTTTTTATAGATCTATCTGAATGTCAACTTATGCAAGTACCTGATGCTGTGTACCACCTGATGCGACACACAGAGCTCAAAAGTTGTGATCTCAGTGGGAATGTTATCACAAAAATTCCACCTAAATTTACTGTTAAATTTAGTTTAATTACAGGTAAATTGAATTTTTCTTGTTAAAAATCATACTACAACTTCCTCTACCATATTATATAATAACACTTAACACTTTCCCATATAGGTAGGGGGTTGCCCTTCTAATTATAAGACATGCTACATTCCACATAAATAGGATAGACAGAACCTATCAATCTATGGGAACCTATCATTATAACACTCTATTTCCTATTTTTCCCCAACATTCTGGACACTGCAAGTTGAGTGGCAGAACTGACTGCCTCACTTTGTCTTCTTACCAATGCAAGGAAAAGAAAATAACTATTTTTCCAAATAAGATTCTAGCCTACAGCCAACACATTTACAGTTAAGCATAATGTTGAGTAGCAACAACTACAACATTTCAATAACATGATGTTATTCTATTTTTTAGATTTAAACCTCTCAAACAATCAAATTGCCAAGCTGCCAGATGAGCTCTGCACACTGGCGTGCCTCCAACGTCTGGACATCTCCCACAACACATTCGTGGCCCTCCCAAGTATTGCCTTCCAGTGTCCCAGTTTGCACACATTATTGGCGCACCACAATCAAATCATTGGTAATTTATTTTTTTTTTCATTATTTCTTTAGTGTAATTTTATATTCATGGAAAATAAAATGCAACCATATTAATGTACATTATATACATACAATACATATATTATCAACATATTACCCATTTATTGAGTTGTGGATGAAAGTAAATATGCTAGGAATTGCATCTCATTAATGACATCAATAAATAATAAAAATTATTCAAGCAATGGTAAATTTATTTATATTAATCTTTATATTAATTATGTTTTTTTATTTATTATAGAAGTGGATGTGGACAGGCTAGCAAGATCTCGGGCACTCGAATATGTAGACATAAGTGACAATCCTATTCCGCCAAGAATGCATGAAGAATTAAAACAGTTGACTAGGCCTTCCATATCAATATCAGATAGACAAAAAGAAGATTGGGAAGAAGATCTCCTAATATAGTATAATTTCCCATGTACAAGACTTATGATATATAATATGTAGGGACTAGAAAAATGAGAATGTAAGAAATAGTATTGCCAGATCTAATAAATAATTATTTCATTTTGTCTTATGATCGATAATAAAAAAGGTTTATAACTTTTATACTTACAGCTGGCAAGACTATGTGATACACTTAACTGGTCCTAACTCAACTGTGATTTAGCCTTGTGCAAATAGGATTTTTATAAGAGTATATATTAGCATATAGTGAGTGGAGTCCAATAAAATATTTTAAGATTTTATATATGAAATATCACACTATATGCTCAAAATTATAGTGCTTAATTAACATTTAGTTGGGCTTTAATAATGCCCTAGTAAGTTATATTGTCGACTTATAGTGTAAAACTGCTAAATCTTTTTTTTTGTTATTACATACTCGTATTTTTTTATATTATTCAAAGGTAGAAAATATATGTTTAAAATTGACCTAGATTTCATTTCATATTGTAGAGAAAGTTGAAAAAAAATTTCTGATAATATTTGTATATGTTTTTCGCCTCTCTTGAGAATGGCTAATATTTTTATATGCTTATACTCTAAGCCGACGATATTTATTTTATCAAAATAAAGTAATTTGGTAACTTTTTTATGTTAACGTATGCGGAAATGTAGATGATATTGATATTTTTTATACATATTAGTATATACTTTTAAAATATTATGGTCAACTATATGCAGTTGACTTTTCTTATTGAATACTAGTCGCTTATAATAATTAGATATGGTTTTTTTTTACATTCTAACACTTTTTACTGGTATAATAAAATATATTATACAAACTACGCACAAAATTATTGTTAAATAAAAAATAAGTGGATAATGTAATATAAAATTAACACATTAGGTCATTTTGCTAAATTTTTAAACAATAGTTTGTATGTTTTTCCAACAAGAGCAATTTTTTGCTTATAATATATGTTTTTCGGAATAAGAGGCTTTATATATTAAATAATACTCCAAATGCAACTGATTTATTTGTCATTGTATTCAATTGTTTAATTTTAATTATTTTATGCACATGTGACTTATATAATAAAGGCATTTAATGCTTTAGGTGGAATTTTATTTTCGAAGTACTTTTTGAATAATGAGAGTACATTTTTCCGAAGCGCGCGCACAATGTCACGAAAACCTGACACCAGCAATAACATTTATTTATACAGATAATGCGTTATAATAAAACTTTTTTTCAATGTATTAAAATATACCTTTTTTTCTATTATTAGTATCTTTTTCTCTAGAAGCGGCCATTCCAGATCAACAGCAGTATAAGATCACCAGAAAAGAAGGACTTTCAAGTCTAGTAATATCAAAATATACGCCATTAAGCTCGTAAAAATGGTTTCATTTAAAATGCTACCATTTTATCTGGCTAACATAGTCATAGAGTAGACTACGTAGACATATAGCTTTCCAAAATTATGATTTAAAACAAAATAATAATAGTCTACAATATAATTCAAATTCAAATTTGCCGAATTTTTGGAGTCGTTGAGTGGCAGAACTCAACGCCGGGCTTTGGCCTCGACACCAGAACGAAGTAATGGAAATATTAATTTAAATAAATATTTCATCTCCTCGAGTGGGGGTCGAACCCATCAGCCTCTGGGTGGCTGTTACCTACATGTAGTTATCAGTCAACTTAAATAACTGGTTAACAATAAAATAATACCTGAATTTTGTTATGTTATTAAATTGTTTTTTTTTAATATTTTTTATATGTTTTCGTAGTAATAACATTATATATGATGTTATGCCAGACATTTCTAAACCCTTAATAAATTACAAACGCCCACAAATATAATAGAGCAAGATACAACAAGAATTATTTATTATTAGATAATGAGAAGGAAACTGGTATTTGCTCCCAATATATTCGTAAGCGCTTATAGCTATAAAGCGCAAATATAGCATATTTTTACATGCCGTATTTGCGCTAAAATTGCCAAAAAATCTCCGTTAATGCGTGTTTTCTTACTGACTACGTACTTTGATACTACTAGAAAATAATGTACTAAAAGCTCTTGATGATAAACTAATATTACACGTTTCTCAACGTGATCCTACTATAATTAGAATCTTCTTTATTCTGCTGTAAAAAATAAAAAAGTATATGATATACTTACTTATAAGACTAATAACTTTTTGAAAAGTTAAAAAAAAAACAATGTGACCTGACGTTTTTATGTAATATGTTAATTTTTCGTGTTATTTATTATTCAAAATTAAAAAATATATAAAAAATGGCTGGACAAGGAGTAGAAGATGACCCAAATTTAAAGGGCTTAAGTCGATATTTCAATAGTCAAACAAACAGAGGACGGGCTAACGTTAGTACCTTAATATCATTATAAAATACATATACATATAGATATCTAGCAGGGTTATAATCCTAAGGATAAACGTATTTGTCGTTTCGATCAATAATATACTTTCGGAAATCCAATTGTACCTTTAAATAATTATTTACAAGCAATAAAACGGTGCTATGACAAGTTCCTATGGCCTGGAAATGGAATTTAATACAAATACATACTTAATATTCAATTTCAATAAATCTGGATATTATCATATTATAATAATATCTTAATATTATCTTATGCGACGTTGAGTTCCACCACTCACCACGCAATGTCTCTAGAATTTGATGGAAAGTGGGTTACGGAAACGTCTTAATGTGAATAGAGTGTCTTAACGCTAGATTATAAGGTTCCATCTGCTTATTCTAAAAAAACCATAATAAATAAATTCCAATTTCCATATTTTGCGTTACTGACCGTAGAAAATGAAATTGGAATATGACCTACATATTTAAATGCTTATTAGTTTTATAATCTATTTAATTATTTTTACTTTAATCTATATTTTTTTCTTAGATAATCAATGCTTTTTTTTGCATGTATGGTTTTTAGGTTTCCAAAGTAACAATGGGTGGTGTTGCACTATACTACATATACCACAAATTCTTTAAAGTAAAAAAAAAGAAGGTTTCAGATTAGAAGTAATGGTGTTAGCAAACTTTGTATTTATAATATATATTAATCTTCAAAATAAATTGTATTTTCATTATATTTTCAAATAACTTAACTTGATATTATTTTAATAATATTGATCATGGTAGCATTTAGCTGCTTGTAAAGAAACGTATTTCCATCTGTCAGTGATCAGCCGCTATCAATTTCGTTTTCCCTTGGAGGTTGTAATTACATAAGTTTCAGATTTTCATTCAGGTAAATATATAAGTTATATTTTATATTATAATATCAGCTAAAATATTTTTTATGCTTATCTTATAAAAGAAATTTAATAATTAAGAATAGAAAACTGATTGTGTTTTAGAATGGCTGGTGGAGACTCCGTCGATGAATCCCAACTTAAGGGATTCGCCAAATACTTCAACAGTCAAACAAATAAAGGACGAGCTAATGTAAGTATATTCTAAATAATTATTTCATATTTAAACTTTCCTTCTTACCGTAATCTCTCTTTTTACCTACTACTTATTTATTGATATTACTCAATGCTTTTCAAAGATAAAAGACAAGAATTTTAAGGAATGTCTTAACTTATACTTTAAATGTCTTATATTGGTAATATAACATTCTTCAATATTTTTGACATTAATGAATAACGTTTTCTTTCCAGACCGCTAAGGCAACCTATGCATTCTTCGGAGTTGTAATATTGTACTTTGCTTTGAAACCAAAATCAAAGTAGGAAAAATTTTCAATTTTATTTCAATTTAATTTAAGCAATTTAAATGTCTTCAATTCCCACTTCAGCAATTACTTAGTTAAAGTGTAAAATGGTGGTATAATTTTTTTTTATTTATGAGATAGGAGAATGATGAAATAAATATCTGTTATGTCATAAATAATACTTTTATTTCATATCTGAACATAAAAACGTTACACACAGATACATATATTATATTTTATGGAGTTCAACTTTAATCAAAAAAAATAATTAACAAAAGTTTGTGTGCATCTTCTTTGGTTGCAAAATATTACATTTTGCATTATGTAAACAAAATTCTATTTGTAATAATTCAACGGCACACACACACATCTATGTGATAGTTTTAGCTTTGTGCTTGCTATCAATTCATTGATAAAAATATAAATATTAAACAAAAGCTCTAGCACCATAACTATTAGCATGCACAATAATAGATTCTATTTTATTAATATTAAAAACATGTTCACTTTGATTTTTTAAATTTAAACTATCAAAAGACATGTGTTTTCCCTAGTTTTCATCTCAGCATATGACATATTAGCAAAGCCTTATGTTTGTGGTGAGAAAAGCGTGTGAACTATATAATATAATAAGTATTCAAATAATGATTACACAATAATGACAATTTCACATTTCTTACTATGACTAGCGTTACTTTGTTCTATAAAATGCACCTTGCTTCCTTTATATTTCCTATCTACAAAAATACAAAAGCAGTCTCGTTAACACTACTTCTAAATATTTCACCACAAGATTATTATTAAAACAATTGAATTAAAGTATGTATTGAAAAATCACTAAAAACAGTCTATTATATGTCATTTTATATAATATTTTTTAATGCTTTAACACAATCAAAATTTAAAGATTATCAAATATATAGAAGTAGTATTAATAATGGTGAATACACAGTACAGTCTTAGCACACATTGAGGCCCAATTGGAAAGAAAAAATTAATTGGTTCAGGCATTTCGGGCCTCTGATTTCACAAGGCCATGTACCTCAAGTGCTACAATAATAGGACTGTGAACACAATTCACCCTATCTTCAATAATTCAAATATTTCAACATATATATATCATTCTTCTTTTCCAAATACCGATAAACCATTACAACATTTGATGTCATGGCATTTCAAATACAATCCTCTTTACAAAGCCCTCAGGAACAAAGATGACCTTTCGTTTTTTCTATCATAAGTGACTTTATTTACGATTATTTTAATTCTATTTTAAAAAGTCTTAAGTGACAATATCAAGCAAAAGTGATCTTGAAAAAGATTTTTAGTAACAAAATTATATTTTCAAGAACAGATTTAATAAAATAGTTATATTTTTATTCTTTAAAATAAGATTACAATGAGATTACAGGAAATACTGGAATCAGGACTGGATGTCCATTTATTGTAAAACTCTATATTCAACATTCATACATGAGAACATATACAATACATAGTTGTGAATATTTTAACAACATCCAAACAAGTTTGGATGGAAAGTTTAATGTTAATGTATGAGAAATAAAAATATTAAAATATATAGAATAAAATGTGCTAAAAAAGTTTCTTATGTAAGGTTATGTTTTATTATTTTGTTACATTATATGATCCAGAATGGATTGCAGCCAAACAGTTATTACTATGCAGAGCCTCTTTTGGCCAATTTTGCTTTAATTTTTAACAACATATTATATTATGATGATGATGATTATTTAAATAATTGTGATTAAGATCTTTAATGTAGGTTTTTCTTAAATACGAAACAAAACAATAGAAAATATAAACCATAATATCATAAGCTATTTAAACCAGACAGACACTTTACAACTTCAAATATTTCACTTTTTTTTTATTCCTTACACATTACTAGTATAAAAATCTTAATCATTAAGCCAATTACACTTCTATTGGACTCGTTCAAATAATTTTCACAACGAGATTATATGCAATTAATTTTTATAATATCATTTTATTTAGATAATTTAAACATTCAACAACACAAGCATATAAAAACATTTTATTTCGATGTAAACACAGTCATCGCTAATCCTGTAACGTACATGTGCGCATAAATAGTAACTTTATAATCGAGCTGTATCTCGCATATTGCAAGGTAGACAGAGGGAACCAAGTGTTAAGGCACTACGTTCCCAAAGTACCGCCCAATTTTCGAAACATTGTGTACTGAGTGGCTGAACTAAACGCGAGGATATAAAAATAACTACTTTTCTCCGAGTGCACAATTGTCGCATTTACATTCAGACGGAGTGCTGCTGCGCCGCAACGGCATACATGTAGTAAAAATTATTGATTCATATTTTATAGTAAAAATTAGAGATTTAATTTTTATTCATATTATTATTAATTGCTTTAATGAATTCTCTGTAATCAAATAAAAGTAAGAGCACATAGCTATTATACAAAAAAAATCTTAATACATAGTGAATGAAGTAACAACTTAATACAGGTACATAATATAGAGGAAACACTAGAGGTTAATAAAATATCTAAACAATTTTATATAAATATGAGGACATTTTGAAAAAGTAAATAATGAGTAAAACAAGTATAAGAGATTTTCAAGTGCTATTCGATATAAATGTATTCTTTTTTTGAAACGGTGTGTTTGCATTAAATTCGGGATCAAAATGAAATCATGGATATGTTGTGTATCAAGCATCTATGTTATTATAACATCGGTTGTAACAAAATACTGTATTCAATAGTTTATTAGTATTTGATGGCAATAAAAATATATAGCATCTCAACAGTTTCCTATACAATAAACAAATTAATATTATCTCCTTTATTGAGTGCTAATATACACGCGAGTATTCGTGTCGATTCTGTGTCGATACTTTTGCAGAAGTATACATATCTAAATATAAAGCCATAAATAAAATATAATTTGGTGTCGGTATAGAGAAGCTCAGACAATGGAGAAAGAACTAAAGAGGTCGCTTAAATCTCCAGTTGGGTCGCTAGTCCCGGGCACTGGCCTAACCACCTCGTATACCAACACGGTGAAACCATGGAATGATAAGTAGTTTCCGCTCATCATCATCATATGAAGTTGTAATTGACGAGTCGTGGTCGAACTGAAATTAGCTGCAGATGATTGTGCTGATTTAATTTTAAGATTTTTTCTTATTTTCTTTATTTTAATTTCGATTGTACAAAGCGCAAAAGAAAAAAATCCAAGTTCGAGGCGTTCACAACATATACGCCGTACTGTACGTATCTAAATATAAAGCCATATAAGCTATATACATAGTGATCCTAGTCGTTCATATCCACATGGGCAGCCTGGCGAAGGAGTAGAGTGCGGGCGGCGGTGCGGGGGGCGGAGCGCCGTCGCCCTCCGAGTCCGACTCCTCGGACGAGACCCTCTCGGCGGCGCTGAGCGCCACACGCGCGTACTCGTCCGTGTCGATGCTTTTGCAGAAGTGAATTGCATATCTAAGAAAAAAAGATTTGAAGTTCATTAGTGTTTATTAAGTTTTTTAAAAAAGTGGTATATTGCTGGAGGGAGCCCGCAACAGTCAGATTGTAGATACTACGATTGTAAATTCTATTTCCTCAGGGAAATAATTATATTTAAATTATTATTCTTTTCTCTGTTCTAGTCGACAAGGCGCGGCGTTGGGCTCCGCCACTCAAAACAGTGCTAAATGTTTTAAAAAATATTTTGAATATTTTTTTCAAAATATTCTTTATTTTATATTAATTTTTCTTATTAATTACAGTCCATTCTTACCTCAGTTTTTCTCGTAAAACAGATTTACAAGAATATCTTGGCATTTTCAACAGGAAGAAACACGTGTAGCTCTCTGGCAGGAAGTGGTCTGGTGGTTGATATTTGTCGAGCACCTAAAAAGTATCGGATATAGTATGTTGTCCAAAGTAGATATTTAATGCAAAAATTTTACTATCAGCGACAACTTTCAAAAAAGCGAAATAATATTGTTTAAGCCAAAAGCTATATGTCTGAAAATAAATTATAAGAAAAATTTCTCTTAGATTATTTTTATCATTGTCACATTCTTATAAATCTTTCATCATACTGACTGATTATAAACGCGAAGGTTGAGGGTTCGATTTTTACTTGAGAAAATGAACATGTTACATTTACTTATTTAGAAAACGTATAAAAATTTGAACGTAGCGGGACTCGAACCCGC
>DWAO01002361.1:0-16176 GCA_018230605.1 Heliconius congener | reverse complement strand
TGTCATCTAATCGAAATAATTGTCAAGTTTCATGATGATACAAAATTAGAAGTACGTGTAATAGAGATTCTTGATTTTATTACATAGTTACCTAATAAAAGGGTGTTAAAAAGGTTATTACCATAAGAGAAGCTGAGTTATTTTCTTTCCCTCTGACAACAAAACAAAGCACGACGTTGAGTTTTGCTACTAAAACGTTTAAACGTAGCACGGAAAACCTACTGTTAACATCAGTTTTCCTCTGCCTACCCAGTTGTAAGCGGGAGCATTGAAAAAATAGTACTTACTAAATATGGTAGAGACGACAAATTAAAACACTAATTCGAACAATTATAGATTTATTCAATATAATTTCAATTCATATACACTTTCAAAATACAACACGAGTAATTAAATGAACATTTTTAAATAAAAAAAATCAAAACCGATCATGACGATTTCATAATATAAGATCTTTATCAAAAGAGATGAGTATCAATTTTTTTATAATTTTAACAATAAATAAGGATTTAATATTTTTTCATAATTAAGAAAAATATCGATGATAAAGTTTGTCATTTTGTGATTAGCTTCAAGATATCAATTTCTGGTCATTTTTCATTATATTAGGCATTTTGAAGTAATAGACTGTCTCAAAAAAATATTTGAGTACTTTTTTTATAAAAAGGTTATATATATATATATATATATATATATATATCACCAAACCACATTTTACTCTAACTGCTACTTTATTCATAATAAATAATAAATATTTATTTTGAAATATTATTATTTCTACATAAATATTATTCCTAAGCAAAATTCTCCTTTAAGAAGTTAATAAGTCCATTAGTGGATGCATCGTGGCTCGACACAGGATTTGAACCTTGGAGTTCCGGCTCAATGGCTTTGGCCAACTGCTTTCCGAGCTCTACACCCCATTGATCAAAGGAATTGATGTCCCAGATTACACCTTGTGTGAAGATTTTGTGCTCGTACATAGCTGGAAATAAGAATTTTATATATAACTATAGACTATAAAAATCTTTAAAAGCATCAGTTCTAGATTCGATTCCTACTCGAAGGAATACATCATTTTCATTTCCTCGATCTGGTAACAAGGCAAACGCGGCGTCGAAATCGCCACTCAACAGGCAATGTCTTGAAGATTGTCACGAAGTTTGGTCTAATTAATAAAAAATCGAGTTACGGGCAAACTTAATTTTACTTTGATACTGTTATATTTTGGATATTAAAATTAAATTAGCACTATATTAATAAGACAAGTTAAAAATTGAAAATTACATTTTTTTCCGATAAATTAACGTTTATTTTTGCACTCGTTAATTAAAATGTTTTTTTTTTCTAATCTAATAATGACAAGTAACAACATGTTTTTAAAATTTTTTAAGTGTTATTCCAAATTTAGGAGAGAAAAATACTTATTTAGAAAACGCATAAAAAATTGAACGTGCCGTGATTCGAACCCGCGCCTCCTGTTTCCAGGATGTCCAACTGTCATGTCGCAGCTAATACGCTAATATTTGAATAATTTCCTTACCAATGAGAGCTCCCAACGTGAATGGTGATATTTTCTTCACGACAATCGAGTTGGTGGGACGGTTGCCCTTGAACACTTTGTGTGGAAGTATCTTCTCAATGGCCTCGGGGGCCATGCCTGATTTCACGAGCTCTGACTTTGCCTGGAAGTTTATTATTTTGATTATACTTCAGTTATAAAATATATAAAAATGTATATGGCTAGCGCAGGGGCAAGAGTGTGCAATTGTAAACGCGGTAGGGTGGATTCGATTGCCGTTCGAGTAACGAAGTAATGCGCGGCGAGAGAACCTAGGAACCTAGTTTCTGAACACAAGATTCCCAGGTTCCTTCTGCCTACCTTGCCTCTATTGGGATAGAGTGTGAAGCTCAAAAACTGTATTACCAATTTTTTGTTATTTTGTAAATTTAAGAGTAAAATGTTGTTTTAGCTTCCATTTTACGTTTTCCTACAGAAAAGATTTTTTTTTGTTTTGCAGAACTTTATATCTTTTCCAAGTGCGGCGTTGAAATTGAAAAAGTGGACAATAAGGTGTCTTAACACTACATTCCCTTTATTTATCTTGCTAAAAGAAAACTCACAATTTAACTAACCTCTTCAGCAGTTTTTCCTTTCATGAGAGCCTCAGTTTGCGCCAAAAAGTTGGCAAGCAATATCTTATGATGGATTCCACCGGATATAGGATTGTGCGTTTGTGCCGGCGCTATAAAGTCGCAGGGAATCAATCTAGAGATAAATATATTTAAATATTATTATTATTATTATAAATATATTATTATTATATTGTTGACACGTTACAGAAAAAAAAAAATTTTTTTTAGAAATTAAAATTTGATATGGATTCTCGAGTTAAACTCGAGTCCCCTAACAATGTTATAAACACTTAGAGTGCTTTACTTACACTTATTTTAAAATGTTTTAAATAAACTATATATTATTCAAAGCCGGTCGGCAAAATTAAATATATTAATAAAACATTATTGTAGTAAAAAATATTGTGCGAAAAAAAAAAGAAGTTACGCTCTTGTCGTTCAGTAATATTTTTTATATTACTGTTCGCCTCGCTCACCCAAGTCAAAGTTAAGAAAAAAATTCAAAACCATTTTGTTTTGCAAATATTTTATTTACGTTGCGGACGGACGGATTTCGTTGAAAATTACACTTGAACATATACAGTATTTCGTTGAATATATACAGCTTATGCCTCAGAATAAGACAGGCTACAGTTTATGTAAATGTAAAATTTATATATAATTTTCTATAATGTAACAATAACTAGGCTAGTTGTCAATATCGTCTTGTTGTATTGGGTAAAAACTGTAAGAAATATCCTTCTTTCCTCTATTTAGTTCGCCTTTCGATCTACCAATCGTTTAAAACGTTTAAATGAAATATAGTACGGCCGACGAGTCGTGGTCACTCTTAAGTTAGCTGTAGATTGTTAGATTTCGTTTTAGGATTTTCTTACTAACAAAGTTCGAAAAAATTTTCCATACTATAGTATATTATAAAAATTCCATGTACCTAGTCCCTTGATGTATGAGCTGGTAGAAAGCGTGCTGTCCGTTAGTACCGGGCTCCCCCCACACTATAGGTCCAGTGTTATAAGACACTTGTTGACCGCTCCTCGTCACATACTTACCGTTGCTTTCCATATCGCCTTGTTGGAAATAGGCGGCGAATCTAAAAAAACACAACAAAATTGTTTCAAAGTCAAATAAAATCTAGCCCTACTGTTCTACTATTGGCTCCCTCTCTCTCTAATAGGTATCTCTTACCTATGTAAGTACTGATCGTAGGGCAGTAAAGCGTGTGTTTCGGCTCCATAGAAGTTACCATACCATATACCGAGTAACGCTAGAATTACAGGCGCCTGGAATTTATAAATAAAATATAATTATATAACATACTCAATGCAGTCTCCATTGAGGAGGCCAGGCGTGGCGTTGTGGGTTTGATCGCCACTCAAGGAAATGAAATATTTAAAATATTCATATCTTCACTTCTGTGTCGAGGCAAAGCACGGCGTTGAGTTACGCCACTCGAGCGGAGCGTCTAGACATAAGCCTTCCTCTACCTATCCAGCTACATGCGGGACATAGCGTGAAGCTGAGAATACTCAAGTCAAGTACAATTTAATCTTAAATATAAAAAAAACTTGTGTTCAAAACAATTTGACCTATTTTTATAAGATATAGGAAAGAAAAATACTTATTTAGAAAACGTTTAAAAATTTTAACGTAGCGGGACTAGAACCCGCGCCTCCTGAAAACCGACCGACCTGGTCGGTTTATGAAAAGCTACCGAAACTCTAGAGTTTCTGTAGCTCCAGACTTGAAAAACCCTTAAGTTAGTGTCCAGACTTAAAAAAGAAGATTAAATGAAAATATACTCACATTCTTTTCCAATGGCGCGGTAATGAAGTGATTGTCCATGAAATTAGCCCCGTCTAGAAGTTTTTCGAAGTTGTCGAAGCCGATGTACAATGAGATGGACAAGCCAATGGCCGACCACAGAGAATATCTAACATAACACACAAAAAAGAAAAAGGTATTACGCATCTACTCATATCCATACCCATAGTGTGTGTTGATTAGCGGAACTTAACGTCGTTTTGTTCTGCAAAAGCTGGATTTGCAAAATTATAGCTAACTTATAATTATGTTAATGTCCTGCCTAAATTATTTTATTACATTTGATTATGCCCAAAATAATCACAAACTATCAATAAAATAAACTTTAAAAGAGTTAGTGCAATGGGCGTGTGTTATTTTAACCAATTATTATAAACCCCATTTATTAGCCAATTCCATACTCTTACTCTAGTAAGTAAAAGTAGAAGTGGTGCGGAGTTATGTACCGCCATCGAACACGCAATTTCTCGAATTAAGACAGAAAGCTTGCAATAGATTGTCTTAAAACTAGTTTCTCACTGCCTAACCTGCTTTACTCCGCATATAGCAATATGGGGATAAAACGTGAAACTAAAAACTATATAATACCAATACCGTACCTTCCTCCGACCCAGTCCCAGAAACCAAACATATTCTTCGGATCGATACCGAAAGCTGTGACTTTCTCCCCGTTCGTGGATAACGCTACAAAGTGTTTTGATACCGCTGACGGCTGGAAGGAAATCAAAAATTTTAAAAAAATTTGAATAATACTTTCTAAGAAAATTTATTAAATTTGTACGTATCGGGACTTGCACCCACGCTTGGTACCTAGTGGTAAAAGTGGCACGGGTTCCAATCCCGCTACGTTAAAAACATTATATCTTCCAACACTACTTTGCGCCTTTCGATTTGCTTATTATTGTTCACATATATGCATACTGATCCAATGACAATACAATATTATCAACATTTTAAAATTGCCATTTAACACTTACAAGAAAATAATACTTTTTAGAAAACAAAAAAAAAATTAAAAATTTTCGTTCTTTTATTTTATTCTGCTACGTACAATTTTTTATAAGTTCAACTAAAAATGTTATAGAATACTTTCATAACCAAAATTAATGATTAGTTTTCTTGTTTTTAATTTGAACAATTAACAACAAGCAATTTTTTTAATGTTTAGAATTAATGAGAGAAAAAAAGTTTCAATTTTAATATTAATTAAATCTACTCACATCTTTAGCCACTTCCAAAAACCAATTCTTCGCTGAGGTCGCGTTAGTAATAGTTTCTTGAGTTGTAAATGTTTTAGAGGCAATTATAAACAACGCCGTTTCGGGATTCAAGCGTTTGAGGACTTCAGCTAAGTGAGTCCCATCTATGTTTGACACGAAGTGTACCTATTGAAAAGAAAATGGATTAAAATACTTTATAATATTTTTTTAAGCTGGTTAAAATACCATACCAATCTTAATATATCAAATACTTTTCTGAAAACCGTATCAAAATTGGTTCAGTCAAATAATCGCGAGCAAGAATACATACAGGTCAAATTGAGAACCTCCTTTTTTTAAGTAGATTAAAAATAGGAATCACAAGAGCAGTCATAGCGCAGTTACTGTAAATGCGATGGTTGTGGGTTCGATCCCCACCCAAGAGTATGTTTACATTTTTTTATTTATTACATATTTTGTTTTTCATCTCCATGAATGAAGTGATTTAATTTATTTGAGTGCCTCAGCATCAAGTTCCCTGTGTCTACCTCACCTGCTGCAATGAGACGTTAAAAATATAATAATAAAACAGTATACAATACCTTAAGATGATTAGCATATGGCTTAAGTGCTTCAGTGACCATAAGAGGGCCCAAGTCGGAGCCACCAATGCCAATATTTATAACATCAGTTATTGGCTTGCCGGTATATCTGTAAATATTATATGTAAATAAATAATCCAGTAATAAATAATCAGACAGAGATGTTTTTTTTGCCTCACACTGAATCGCGCCCATACCAGTGTAGGCAGAGGTAGCCTGGCAACCTAATGTTCAGATATTTCATGAAAGCATTTCATTTTGTCGAGTTCCAATCGAAACTACATACATTACTAGATTAATTGTTTAAAAAGAGATGTCTGTTACAAATTTTGGTTGTAATATGTCTGTATTAATTAAATAAATATTTATATTTATTATTTTACGTAAAAAAAGCAGTAAAATAATGTTTAATAAATATGAGAAACAAATTTATTCCATATTATACACTGTACCCTATTGTAATATGTCATAACTGAAATATCATTATTAATTAAGCTTAAGCTAAAATCTTACCCTTTCCAATTCCCACTAATAACTTGTTGGGAGAATTCCTTCATATGAGCGAGTACTGCATTCACATCTGGTGTTACATCTTTACCATTAACCAGTATAGGCTTGTTCTGTCTGTTACGTAATGCTATGTGAAGTACTGCTCGATCTTCAGTGAAATTGATCTTTTGACCTGATGTGATTATAAAAAAACGATTAGCAAAAATTCATAATATTTACATATATGAAGCTGTATTCCACTTACAGTAGGAAAGTCCACCACTCAACATGTACATTATGCATGCCTAACTCGACAGAAAATGCAGAATTGGATGTGTCAAATCGGGAACAGTGTCTTAACACTACATTACATACTACCCTGCTGTATGTATTCATAGAATAATATGTATATTGTATATGATATAATAGTGTTATAATACAGCATTAATGATACCATCACATTTTTTGATACCAGTAAGCCAAAAGAAAAACATATATTTTTTTTGGCAAAATTTTTAACATAAATATTATCAAATAAGGAAAAAGACAAGTCACTAAAGTAGATAAAACTATCATGCTGAAGTCTACCTAAAAGTAATTATATTGAGATAATCAGAAATAAAATCGAACAAGCCTCTTGAATATCATTATAAATAAAAATATGATTCCGTACTGATAAGATAATTATCAATTTTTAAATTAATTATAAAATCTGTCTAATAATAGCGAAATAAATTATATATAAAATAAATTGTAATATACCTGAAAACATAGCATCTCTCGCTTGTTCTACATTACGACTCTTTGCCAGTTGCAAAAGGAGTTGGAAGGCAGCATCATCCACTCGGTTTTTGGAGTAGTCCAGTAAAATATCTCCATCATTAGGTGTTGGAATGCGAAGGCTGAATTGTAAGTGTGAATATATATTTACATAAATAAAAATTACATACATTATTTATCATTATTCATCAAAAGTAAAACTCATCATTTAATTTTATCAAAATTTAATGGGTTTAAAAATATATTAAAATAATTAGTAATTGAAAAAACTATGATAATTACATAAGTCATCTCTATAATAAAAAAAAATACAAAAAGTTGCAAGATTTGACCATGCGAATTTGTTAATATGAAAAAAGTAAATAAAAAAAATATTATAGCAATCTTTGGAACAGAATAATAATCTATTCATTTACAATACCCTTTTTCAAAAAATATATTTTTTTTTAAAGTTTAAACTCGATGACATTGCTTCGTTACCGGTGACCTTTTCGAAAGTAGAATGACTTAATAATGTGAAATGAAACTAGAAAGGCAATGTGATTCAGTTTTATATCCAAAGTATGTGAAATACTAAATTAATTACTCAAAAGTGATATAAAAACAAACTATTTACATTTTATTGATTGAAATAAATATAAATACCTGAATTTATTAAATCGGGCAGGATCCTGTTGGAATAATTGTTGAATATTTATTTTCTCAGCGTTTACATTGTAGAAATCTTGTAGTTTTTTAAATGCCAAGTCTTCTTTTAAGTTTACTTTTGGTTCCATTTCGAATAAGGAAAGTTTTCGTGTTCTCGGTATAATTGGTTGCCGAAACTGTCGTATCAACAAGGTTGATAACGTACGTCGAAATGACATTTCAATGACATGTGAAGGTTATTCGCGTTTTGTTTTTTCACTTGAATGTGTAATTTAATTAAGATAATCGATATCAGCATTAAAAAAATAACGAAAAGGAACACTGTGATACATATTTATTTATATTTCTGTATTTTATAAGCAATATTTTAAAGCTTGTTTTTAAATTTTAACGAAGTCAAATTATTGAACTTATTTTTTTTTCTCTTACTTTCATTTGACACTACAGGTTACAGCAATGAAATTGAAATATTTCATTCCGTGTGGGCGTGGGAGTCGAACTCACAACCTGTTACCACGACTGGCCTCAATTATTACAATGATAAACTTAATTATCTTAGAACAATAAATACAATTTATCTACTATACAACAGCAAATCTATATCTACACCTGAATTTCCCGTTGTATTTACTTTATTTACGAATTTTAATTCATATTTTTATATCCATTCACATCTCGCACAATGTAGGAAAGGATAATGCTCCATAATTCTAACGATGCACCAAAACACCCAAAAATATTTAAATATGTTTTTAATTTAAGTAAAACAACATTAAAACTAATGTAACTCATTTATTAAATGATACACAATGTATAAAACACTACCAAATGGCAACCTATATTTACCACTTCATTATTAATACCAATATATTTATAATTGAATACTACTAAAGTTTATATCGTAGAACTGCAAAAAATAAAAACTTCCATTTATACCAACAGTTATATTGTTGTACAAAGGTTTCAAATTTTATTTAAAGATTTAAAAAATATTTTATGTTAAAAAAAAGATATTTAGGTCGTAGGTACCATTTACTTATGTGGTTGATTTATAATCGTAACTAAGATAAAATTAGATAATTGTTATAATAATGTTCTTGAAAAACACCTGAACTTAATATAATTTTTAAAACTCTTTTGTCTTATATAAATACTAAAGGAAAAAGTTATAGATTATTTAAATCATTTACTATAATTTTAATAATATACAGCTATCTTCAAAAACAATTATTTCGAGATATGTTATTAATATGTCATAATTTTTTCTCAATAATTGATTAATGAAAGTTAAAGTTAAGTGAAAGTAAATAAAAAATATTTTTTTATATAAGAAAAACACACCAATTGATATGACAAAAATAACATCAATTCATACTATTTCTAGAAGGTATTTATTTTTTCTTATGTTCAAAGCACCAAGGCCTTATAATATAATAACTAAATTCTATATAACACTAAACACCAAAATAAGTCTTTAGTATTGATTTGTCGTGCACAAATAACTGAATACAAATTCTTATATATAAACCTAATTTTTCTATAAATTTTCATGTCTTTTACAAGTCTATAATTTTATTTTCATAAATTTCTTAAAAACGTATTTTATAATTTCATATTATACTGCAATTTTTTAACCTGATAATTTATTAAATATACAGTTAAGACACTCTGTTCTTCTTGTTAGCTCTCACTAGTTGTGAAACTCAACACTTCACTTTTCATAAGAGCAAGGGAATGAAATTATTTTTTTCCCCCAGTAGACATCGAATCCACAACCCAACAAGTTTATAGTCAAATGTTGTCTTACTACGACATAATGGTCTCAAGTACTAGAAAATTTATTATCATTATTTTTTTTTATGTATCAGCTTACTTCTTAAATTACCAGAAGTTAATTAAAAATATTGTAAATTGAAGATATTGCTTTAGAAAGCAGTAGTAAATTTAATAAAATACGCGATGACTATTGATATTTTCTATTTTTGAAGATTTTTTTAAGTAGATAGTAAAAATGCTAACAATAACTGGATATCATCTTATAAACAAAGATTTATAATATGTCTGTCAATACTACATAATGCAGAAGATTATGAGACTGGCAGTCTCATATATTTTGAAAGAAAGAAAGATACCATCAAATATTAAAAACACTTGTAGCATAATTTAACTAAAAATCATATGTTTATTTAAAAATTTTAACAACAATTTTATATAAACAAATTAGTTTTTAATATATTTAAATATTTAATAAACATTTTCATATGTAGAGTGAAAAAAGTTTCATTAGTAACAGTAGAAGTGCTATTTATAATTATTAATATACCTGTAGAGACTTGATTGTCCGGCTCTTAAATATACGCATTTGGTAATATCCGGACTAAAAACTGTATATGTGGATGTTAATATTTGATTGAAAGATAATATTATCAAAAATTAAGAACATTATTAATATTAGTACATAATTAAAAATATATCCACAAAAACGTACATACACTACCCATTTTTTTTATCCGAATTATTGTTTATCCGAATACTTAACTATAAAAATTTGTCCGGTTAATCAGGTTTCTAATGTAAGTAAACGAATATATTATAGTATTAATCTAGTTCTAATAAAATATTTTGAACTGTCTATGTAATTAGAAAATATGTGGTAAAACGAATCTCTTTATATTCTTAGATTAAATGAGAGAAATTATTAGAATAAAAGTATTTATTCATCTATTGACTAACAATCCATTAGTTAAACTACTTATACAGGTTTTACCGGCTATTTATGGCTTAAGGACCTCAGTACCTATCCATTTCACCCCATGTATGTTGCCCGATTTTCAATGGTTCAGCAGATATTTTAGAATTTGCGATTTTTCTGCGAAAATAAACCAATAGTTTTGAAATATTACGTTACATAAAAGGCCTACTATTGAGCTATATTGAGGAAAAAAAAACACGAGCGCAGACTCAATAAGCGGAGATTGTAAATCGGCCAACACATGGGGTGAAATGGATAGGTACTGAGGTCCTCTACCCATAGATAGCCGTTGATCCCTCGATCGCGTTACATCCTGTATCTAACTTTTACAATAATATTGATAATAATAAAAAGCTGAAAAGAGATTTATAATATCTGAGAAGCACTTTCAATATTTTATTATAGCTTAACCAAAATTATCCTTGAGACAATAAATAAAAATAACTTTAAGATCAACTGGTTAGTCAAATTATGGTTAAGCGAAAAAAATACCAAACAATTACTTAAATTTTTCAAAAGGTAAATAAATCATAAAAATGATAAAAGAGGATATCGTAAAAGGGCTCGAAACATAAATAAAGCATACACACGGACATCGCACGAGTGTCGCATGATAAATGGAAGTACAGTACGAGTCGTGACCGCCCCGAGTTTGGGCTTTCAGAACTTTTGCGCATTGTTTACTCGAAAATAAAATAATCCAAAGAAAAATTCTAAACCGAAATCTACGCAGCCGTCAACAGCTAACTTCAGGGCGGCCACAACTCGTCGATCGTATTGTGAGAAGTTGCGTTTGAGCACGCGTATGCGCACGCGTTGTATGGGCGTAGGAAATGGGAAGGAGTCAGCGGGCGGTTCGGTATCAACAACAAAATAATCTGGTGCCCACTGCAAAATTTTTACCAACAAAAAATCAAACCTGAAAAATTAGAAAAAAAAACCTTTACACATAAACATCAGTTCAAAACTAAAGTCAAGGCCCCCCTTTGAGAATATGTGTAGACACGCTCACAGACGAGGAGGAGGGGGAGGAGTAAGGAGTAGTAGGCACAAGGAGTAAGCAAACAGATTACAAAGTGATAAATATGCGCCGCCGGTGCAGCGCCACGGCGACGGCCAGCCACAAGAGCGCGGCGGCGGCGTGCGCGGCCAGCAGCGCGCCGTGCGCCGGCGCCGCCAGCGCGTAGTGGAACGGGAAGTGCCGCTTGAGCAGCTCGCTGCCTATGTACAGGAACAGGGCGTTTTGTCCTACGATTAAACAACGATTTAGTATGTCATGTAATTATTACAACAACCGGAAATATTTTATAAATATGTAAAACTAAAAGATAATTTTTATTCATTACATAATTACTTTTTTAAATATAACTAAGTCAGCCGTGTCCGCTAGTTTATTATTGCCAGTCATATGTATCTCAGACAGACAGAGTTTAATTAAAACACTCTGTTCACCTATTTCCCCTCAATTATTTGGGCATTATGTGTTCACTGACGGAACTCAACGCCGCGCTTTGTCCCTTTATTAGAGCATAAAAATGCAAATAATAAATTCTCCTGAGTGTGAATTAAATCCACAACCGTTACATTTACAAGTAGTCGTTGCGCCACAAAGGCTTAATAAAATAACATAGATATTTTTTAATATCTATATTGTGTAGTCAAAAATTGACACAAACATATAAAATACAAAAAATTAAAAATAGTTTTTCGAAAAAGTAAAAACAAGTAACAACAAGTATGAACGTATCGGGTGTATAAGAATTTTGACGCAGCTGAGAACGTATGACTTAGGGGTCAGATGGCTTGGACTGTAAAAAAGATGCGGGTTCAATCATTCTTGATTATTATTAATAATCTATTTTCTAAAAATACTAAAATTATTTCCTATACTTAGAAAAATGTATTTACCTTTAAAAATATTAAAAATAGAAAAAAAAAATAACAAACCTGCATAATACAAAGGCCGTCCGCCCCATTTCGTTTTCAAATCGACCAAGAAATACAACACAGCCTGTATAAAGAAAGCCATGGCGGCAGTCACTAAGCAGTAAGAGAGTGACCAAAGGTTCTTATTCACTGGTATAACTCCGCCATTTTTGGAGAACATGCATAGAGCACCTCCGGTGATACCGAAAATTATTGACCAGAATATCCATCGCATTATTCTTGCTCTGTCAAACAAGAATTTATTTTTCAATATTTTATATAGGTACTAAATATTAAAAAAACAAAGATATTCTAAAATAGTGTTTTTAAAAAGGTAACTAATGACAGAATGCAGTGATTAAATACAAACATAGAGAATCAATTAATCAATTAATTGAAAAAGAATCAATTAATTGAAAAAATGGAACTATTCATAAATAAAATTTTATAACAGTGTTCTATATAAAAATATCATGAAAAAAAAAACATTTTTTTTCATATATAAATTTTGAAAGCAATAATAAGTAACCCAAAGTACCTAAGAAAAATACGTGATTACAAACTACCATTATCATAGTCACATTTTTCGAAAACATAAAAGACAATAAAACATTCCATTTTCAAATCTTGCATTATTTATTTTTGTTATTTAATTTATCTGTGTTATTACAGACTATACGAACCTAGCATGATTATAAACCAGCATTATTCTGGTAGCATGAGCCCCCGCCTGGACCACCAGTACTCCCGATAAGATGCCCAGGATACCCTCAGGGTCATGGGGGAGGATAGTATGGTATATCTTACGGAATGTACCACGTGTGTAGAGATGGGACTCGCCTAGGATTAGTCTGTAAGAAAAATAAGAAATTATTAAAAGATCGAAATTTGTTATATCTAAAATTAATATAAAGAGATTTTATACTGGAAAAATCTATGAAAACATCTAATATATCATTTCAAGTGGCGGTTTTTGGAATCTCGTGGCAAGTAATACTTTAATAATACTTTTAAATAAATATAAGTCCTATTTAGACATCTAAAAAAATTAAACCTAACAAGATTCAAACACGAGCGTCTCGCGTTTACTGTTCAATCGATTGCTGCAAATTAAGATGAAATGCTTATATTTTGCATCTCTGTAGAAAAATTACCGCTACTCAAAGTTTGTTGCAATAGAAATGAAGTTTATTATATAAAAATAATCATATATAAAATAAAAAAATATGTTTCTCTTTTCTTAGTGGGTAAAGTATGTGTTATAAAGTTGATATCATTGTTAACGCGTTGACTGTTTAAACGAAATAATTAACATTGAAAATTGTGCGCTGTGCAAAAACTCCTATATATTTAACATATTATCAAAAACATAAAAAAGTGTAACAAACAAATTAAAAAAAAAAACACTCAAAATGACCACAAAAAAAAAACGATAACTCAAAATATAATTCAAACTCACCTATCAATATAACCAGTAATTCCCGCAGTACAGTTCTGTAGGGAGAAATCACCCAACGCAGTACGATGTAGACCGCCAGGTCCGGAGTAGCCCTTGGGACAGCCTGGAGCTGGCACTGTGAGGGTTATAATGACCTGGAAACGGGAAGGAAACATATTATTTTCAACTTTACGCATTGAGCAAGGTAGGGAAAGAAAATATAGTGTCAAGTTAAGTTTAAAAGATATTGTGTGTATGAGTAGCGAAACTTAACGCCGTACTCGATACACGTCAGTCGGAGAACGAACCTACAACCTTCATGTTTAAAGGTAAACGTTCCCACTGCGCCAAATCGGCTTTCATAGTAAATCTACACATACATATAATAAAATTGTAACTGATCGTTATTTATACATAGAAGATAAATGAGAAAATCTATTATTGGGTATAGATCAATATAAAAAAATATATTTTAAAATGTTGTCTGTTTGTTTTTGTCTGTCTATGCGTTTATGACCGTTTATCTGAAAAATAGCTAAAACGATTCAAATGTCATTTTTACTATTCTATTTTGATAAGCTATTAATAATTAGTGTTTGCTTTATTTCAATCACTTCATAAATAAAAAAGTAATATTAATTTAAATTATTTAATTTGACAAAATTTCAAGTTTTGTTTTCAATGTATCGATATTGTCTTTTAAATAATAATGTTATTAGAATACGACATTGATTTAAGTAAATAAATAATAGATCAAGCGAATCGCTAGTTAGTAATAAAAATGATAAAATCAATTACCTGTACCGCCACAATAAGAATTGTAGCTAACCATTGTTGCCAACCAGCAGAGATATCGCGGAACAGGGAACGACCTGAATAAGAAAAAAATAAAACTAAAATTAATTATTAATAAATGTTTGAAGCAACAGTATTATTAAGTAACAATTATAAAACGTATGAGAACAATAATATGAGAACAATAAACGTATGAGAACAATAAACATGTCCTTTATTAAAAAATAATAAATAAGTATTCAAAAATCCAGAGGCAAGTGTAGTTATTGTTCAAAGTCTAATTTACATATATAATTGTTTTTTTGTGTCAAATAATTTAACCACTCGCCAAAATTCACTTAAAAAGATCGCAAGATATCAACGGCAGTTATTTAAAGTTTTTTTTTTTATATCAGTTTTATATATTTACAGAACGGTTGACGAGTCGTGGCTGTCCTAGTATATATATGTTTTGTTTCCTGAATGTCAAATGCACAAAAATTCTGAAAGCCTAATTACATGGCGGTCACGACTCGTCCACCGTACTGTACAAAATACACGTCAACACAAACCTGGTGTTATGTTCTGACTGGTCCGCATAAATGCACATTCTAAGGCACCGACAATTAAATACATCGCGGCTAAACGCTGTAACACGCCCGGGAACCGAACGTTGATCCACGACACGTTGATAGATGATAGACATATACCGATAAGAGATAAAAGGAGCGATCGACGAGCTACCTGCAAAAACGGTAAAAAAAACAGTGTATTTTTTTGTAGGTATCTAAAAAAATTAAAACCATGTACCATATGTTCTTCGACCGAGAAGTATAAAGTTTTGGCAAGTAAAGATGAATAGAGAAAATCATCCGAAAATTGATAGTTTATAGGTATATCACAGAAAGAAAACATTTAAAAGTTTTATATTTGTAGTGCATTACAACATTAGTCTATCTGCTCGCAATCTTAAGTTCGTAAAATATTATAACTGCAGAAAAGTCCAGCTCGCACTTTACCAGTTTTTTCTATATAAATGTTTTTGTTTTTTTGTGTCATGTTAATTTATCAATTATATGGCTTTTACGCGTACGAGTTGAGAATCATTCCCTTCACAACGTACAGGAGAGGCTGTATCTAAAGTTAAATTTAATTTATGTAACTGTATACTGATAAAATATATAAAATGTCAATATCAACCCACCTGTCCAAAAGCTGTCCACCTAGGCATAGAAGTTCTAAGCCTAGCGTTCAGAGAGAGAACTAAGGCTTCCCCCATAGCGAAGGCGAACCATGGGAACACCACGTCGGCCACAGTGAGACCATTCCAGGTTGAATGGGAAAAGATCCTGTAACCACCGCCGCCAACGTTCACGAAGATCTGTTAGAAAGTAGAAAAAATATATGTTGAATAAATAAAAGTGTTCAGTCAAACTGACAAAATAATAACAATAACTATTTTTACTTATTTATTAATATTACATATACTTCTATACTAATTTTATAAAGAGTTAGTTTAGCTAAACGCGATAATAAGAGAGCGAGAGAGAGGGCGATGAGAGAGAGAGAGAGAGAGAGAGAGAGAGAGAGAGAGAGAGAGAGAGAGAGAGA